>JAVQJX010116815.1:0-17914 GCA_036025115.1 Ambassis agassizii | reverse complement strand
CCTGATGTCTCTGTGCCATTCCCCTCTTCATCATTTATTGATGACCTCTGTCTTTTTCTGGAGAACTCTGTGTTGCTGACCAGTGTTTCACTAAAGGTCATCCTCATCCTCTTCCTCTTTGGTGATGCCACTGACACATTCCTAGATGTCTCAGGTGTGTGCTGAGACTCAGTTGAAGGAGTGTCATCTTTGTCTTCTGTGTTTGTAGATGACCTCTGTCTTTTTCTGGAGAACTCTGAGATGTTTCTGACACACTTTGAGTTTTCCTGAGAAGTGACCTGTAGCATTGGCTTTCCTATCAAATATGCCCCTGCAGTATTTGTGGCCAGCCTTCTCCTCTTCCTCTTTGGTGACCTCTCTGACACACTCTTGGATGTCTCCGGTGTGTGCTGGGGGGGAGGTGTCCCATGTGTACTTTTGGATGACTTCTGTCTTTTTAAGGAGAACATTTTCTTTGGGGAGGCCTCACTTGTGTCCATATTCATATTGTATTCATCATTGAATGCATTCATTAAAATAGCACTTTCCTGCACATAAGAGCTTTCACCAAATGAAGCCATCAGTTGCTCCATTGTAATAAATGGATGCTCCAAAACGTGTGCCGGCTGTATCCTTTGATCAGGATCGACTGCTAGCATACTATGAAGCAAATCCACAAATGCCTTTGTATCAAAGGTCTCTTCAGGGCTGTTTTGAACTGACAGGGAACTTGGGTTCATCAGTTGATAAACATCCAAGAAACTCAAGTTGACTCCATAGTCTTCTGGCGTCACAAGTCTCCAAATGTTAGATTTTTTCTTGTAAAACTCGCATGTGCACAGTCCCTGCTGCAACATATCCTGTGGAATTCGACCATTACTGTTGGTCATCTGCCAGAGCATCTCATACTCGGTGTAACCAGAATACAGTGGAGAGCCCAAAAACATCTCAGCAGCGATGCATCCGAGAGACCACATGTCTATGGCTACATGACAGGGACAACCCAGGATCACCTCTGGAGCGCGGTAATATAAGTGTTGCAGTTCATAGCCCTGCATTGGTTCTGATAGTTCAGAGGCAGAGCCAAAATCTATTAATTTTAGCCTTAGTGGTTGCTTCACATGATCTACCATCATGATGTTGTCTGGCTTAAGATCTGAATGAACGATCCCCAAATTTTCTAGAATCTGTAGAGCATTTGCTGCTTGCTGTAAAATTTTTCTGACCTCTGGCAGAGGAAGTTTTGATTTTTTGTGCAGTAAGTTCTGGAGGCTGATATCAAGGAGTTCGAATTCCTGAAAGTGGTAATCCCGGTAAATGAACGAGGTTTCAAACCGAATAAAGAACTCCTCAAAGGGCCGCAGCTTCCTCAAGATGTTGTCTTCCTGCATATTGGGTTTTTCCGTTTTTCCTATCTTCACAGCTACACTCTCATTTGTTGCAGACTTGAAACATTTCACGACGCAGCCAAAAGTACCTTCCCCTAAAACTTGTTGAACTGTGTAGACAGAGGAGTCAGACATAAACCAGTCCCCACTTTCTACCACAATTTCTTTGAAAGTAAATGAGGACTCGGAGCAGGAGCTGGAGTTGGAATCCATCGCTGATAAATTCTGTAGAAATGCTCTGTGTAGTGCGTCTTGATGATGCATCCACTTGTTGATTCACTCTGGGTGATTTCAGCATTCTACTGTATTTGCTACCGCGGATGATGACATCATAAATAACCTATTAATGCTAAATGCATTTTGCTTTGATGTTGCTTGGCAACAGGTAGTTTGGCCCCGCCCCCTCACATGAAGGCTCGACAGTTCGACCCTGACGCTGTTCAAATGTCAAATAGCTCAAAAGAGTTTGGAGTTGTATTTACTAGTTATATACACGAAAAATATATTTTTAAAAAAGTCTGAATTACACACCTCCTCCTCAGCAGACGGTGTCGGATTAACTGGTGACAGCCGCGGGGTTTTTCAGCAGTGATTAAACCTGAATCATGTCGCTGTTAAAAAAGCAACGTTCAATGTCCTCATTAGTAAATTAATTTACTATGATTTACTATGATTTACCAGCTGGATGTGGTCGGTCTGCTACATCCGGGGCTCCTGAACCGACGCGGCTGTGGATTAGTGGACTTCGGCGCTGCAGGGAAGTAACAGCAACATTTATTAAATCATATCAGCGCTGTAATGTTGACTTTCTACGTGTAGGCTGAAGCAGAAATCATCAGTTTGCTGCACAAACTATTATTTCGTGTTTGAGCATTTTGAACAGGCAGATGCGCGGACACCAGCAACGTCTGACCACACCGGATTATATCGTCATTAAAAACATTGATATTTTATTAAAGTTTGGATTGATGAACCGATATAAATGAAAAAAAACGTGGCAGCGTAACACAGTAACGTGCTTTAAAGAGGAGACATGCAGTTTGTGGCTGTATTGAGGCCTGCAGGGAGCACTGAGCCGTCTGTTGTGTGGATGTGTGTTAAACACAAGTCAGCAGGGAGTCAAACACCAGCAGCTCTTTATTTATTTACCTCCCTGAACAACAGTCAGAGTGATCACATCATTATTCTGCTAAAAACATACAGTCTGAACACAGGCATGCAGTCTCATCTGTGGTTTGTTTGGATCAGAGTGTGAAGAAGAAGAAGGCCTGATGATGATGATGATCCTCTGAGCTCACAGTTTGCTGTCCTCATGAGACGGATCGATGTGTGGACGCTCTGCTGGTCTCTGAGTCCGTCTGTATGTTTCAGGTTTAAAATCCTTCAACATGAGAAACATGTACACAAACACACAATCCTTTCAATCCAGTGTGAACTTAAATCATCACATATGTAAACAAATCTGTATTTGATTTTCCTCTCTTTGTCAGAACATCCAGATGTCTACATGAATCTCTGCAGCGTTTTTATGGTATGTGGTCTTTTTGTGTTTGTTGTTTGGTGTGTTTCCGTGGTTACAGCGTCACTCATAGGCCTGGCATATGAACTACAGTGTTTTCAGTGCTTTGTGTGGACGCACTCATTCATCCACGTGGTCTCACACTTTTTTGTTTGAACTGCGAAAAAAACTCTTCATCATTAAAAGAAACTCTGTTTGTGCTGCAGGTTCAGAGCATCCTGCTGGACGTTACACACAAAAACACAGCAGTCACACACACACAAACACCTGAAACACACACTGATGGTGTCTGAAGAGGAGGCGGGGCTTCACTCGGCGATCTGCAGCAGAGACACAAACGGCTCATCACGAACACATCATCGCACAACAGACACACAGACTGTGGGAGCGTCACTCACCAGCGCCACCTTGCTGCTCTGCTCGCGGGTTCGGATCCGCAGCTTGTTGACGGTCGTCTCTGCGATGTCGGCTCGCTCCTCGGCGTCGTCCAGCTCGTGTTGGAGCTTCCGGAAGCGCACAGTGTTGCAGCTCGCCTGGTCCTCCTGGTGGACGAAGAGAAGAAGAACGTCACAGGTTTGTGATCATGATGATGATGGTGATGACAGCTGCATGAGGACTCACCGCGCTCTCAGTTTGTCTCTTGTAGCTCTTGACTTTAGTCTGCAGCTTATCGATGAGCTCCTGCATCCTCAGCAGAGTCTTCCTGTCCTCCTCTGACTGCAGGGACACACACACACACACACACACACACACACACACACCAGATGAAACCCACAGAACCAGCGGACCACCTGCAGACAGGACCAGCCGGATCAGACCTGGTACGTCAGCTCTTTGACTCTCCTCTCGTAGCGGCGGACTCCTTTCTGATACTCCTCGCTCCTCTTCTGCTCCACCATCAGCTCCGTCTGCAGCTCCCTCACCTGCACACACACACACACACACACACACACACACTGAGGCCTGATGCCGCTGCGACAGTTTGAAACTCCTTTCTTCCTCCTCACTCACTCGTGTCTCCAGTTTATGAAGCTGTTTCTTTCCTCCTTTCAGAGCCATCTGCTCCGTCTCGTCCAGTTTGACCTGCAGCTCTGACACAAGCAACAAACAGGTAATCAGTTTGTCTCTACATAATCAATAGAATTAAATGCCTCCTCTATGTAAACCAACACGTTTGTGTTCTTGACAAATCAGAAAACAGCGTGACCTTTGTACCTTTCACTGTGCCCTCCATGTTCTTCTTCATTCTCTCCAACATACCGCTGCAGTCCTGCTCCTTCTTCAGCTCCTCCGCCATCAGAGCCGCCTGCCCACACACACACACACCGTGTTATAATGCAGATGTATTGTTAGTTTAGGTTTGGACAGAGGTCAGAGGTCACTGACATCAGTGATGGCCTTCTTGGCTTTCTCCTCGGCGCTGTGGCTCTCCTGCAGCGCCTCGTCCACCTCGCCCGTCAGCAGAGAAAGATCCGCCTCCATCTTCCTCTTCTGGCTCACCAGACCCGTGTTCTGTAACACAGTCAGCCAGCCAATCACTGATCAGTCATTCCATTAATCTTCCGCGTGAGCAGGATGTCCTTCGATCAGTCGATCAATCACTAACTTAACCAGAAGAGTCTAATAATCAATTAGCCAATCAAAGATTCAATCAATCAATCAGCCAGCGGTTTGTTGATGCTGTGAGGTAATTTGTCACTCAGTCGGTGATCAATGAATCGTCAGCTCCAGCTCAGCCTGTATCTGTGTACCTGTGTGGTGAGCAGGTTCACTCTCTCTGCCACCTCCACCAGCTCGTGTTCGGCCATCTTGCGGGCGCGGTCGGTCTGTTCCAGGATCCCGCGCAGCTCCTCCTCCTCCGCCGTCATCAGCGAGCAGCGCCGCTCCAACAGGACGCTCTGCTCTTTGAGCTGATTGACCAGCTGGACTTTGTCCTCCAGCTCCACCTGGTATTCTTTCACCTGAGACAGGACGCAGCACAGTGACATGTTTGCACCAGCAGGGGGCAGACAGACCTCAGTGTCTGGTGTCCTGCCCCCTGTACCTGTGTCTGCAGGTGTCTGATGATCCTCTGGCTCTCCGCCGCCTGCCTGTTGGCGTGTCCCAGCTGGACCTCCATCTCATTCAGGTCCGACTCCATCTTCTTCCTCAGACGAACCGCCTCGCTGCGACTGCGGACCTCCGCCTCCAAACCGGCCTGCATGGTCTCCAGAGCACGCTGATGGTTCTGCCTGGTGGACAGAAAAGGAATTACAGCTCCAGCACTAATCTTTGGCTACTGATTGGCTGTTGACCTCTGAGTTGTTTATTGGTACCTGAGGTTGTCGATCTCTTCGTCCTTCTCGGAGATCTTGCGTTCGATCTCGCTCCTCATCTGCTGCAGCTCCATCTGGAGTCTCAGCGTCTTACTCTCCTCGTGCTCCAGGGAGCCCTGGTTGGAGGCGGCAGGTGGAGCAGTTCAGTCAGCAGTTCAAGGTGTTAGCTGCTGATCTGTGCAGCCGGTGGCGTTCTTACCTCTGCCTCCTCCAGAGCAGCTCTGATGTCTCCCTTCTCCACGTCAAGGATCTTCTTGCTCCTCTCCAGCTCGTGGATGGCCTTCCCTCCCAGGCTGATCTGGTCTGTCATGTCCAGGATCTCCTCTGGAATCACACACATCCTGTTAATATTTCCATCCGCCCTTGCGGTGAGTGAACAGACGGTGTGAGGGTGATGTTACCCTGCAGGTTCTTGTTTTCTCGTTTGACCGTCTCCAGGTGGTCCAGCGCCTCCTCGTAGCAGTTCTTCAGTTTGAAGAGCTCCGTGCTCAGACTGCGCGACTCTTTCTGCGACGCCTCCAGCTCTGTCTGACTCTCATCGAACTTCAGCTTCCAGTCGCTGAGCAGCTGCATCCAACACACACACACACACGTCTGAGCTCCACCACATGCTAAGCTAAGCGTAACCCTGCTGTTCGTGCTGACCTTATCAAAGGTGCGCTGCTTTTTGTCCAGAACCAGGACGGCTGCATTGGAGCGCTCCAGCTCCACCACCAGGTCCTCGATCTCTGTCTGCAGGCGCTGTTTGGTTTTGTCCAGCGAGGAGCATTTGGCCTGAGACGCCTCCACGGCCTCCTCTGCGGTCTGCAGTTTAACCACCAGCTTCTTCCTGCAGACACAACGAGAGGCTCAGAGAAGGAGCGGTCACCCTACACCCAACAGCAGGTACCATGTGACAGATACAGGAAGTGGTCAGGACAGTACCACCTGCCCGGTGTGGTTTATATTCCTGGTGTTAAGCAGAAATGCTGTGTAGCTGTGTTAGCCCTGAAGCTAACAGTGATGGTGTTGATCCTCTTACTTGGCCTCCTCCAGCTCTTCTATCCTCAGCACAGCCTCAGTTTCATACTTGGCTCTCCACTGGACCACCTGACCGTTGGCTTTGGACAGCGCCCTCTGCAGCTCGGCCTTGGCCTCCTGCTCCTCCTCCAGCTGCTCTTTGAGCAGGCTGCAGTCGTGGCGGGACGCCTGCACGGCGTGGGCCAGCGCCACGCGAGCCTGGAACACAGACATGAGGTGAAGGTGAAGCTCGGGCTCTCTGTGGTGAGAGGGAGGAACAGAGATTCAGGAGGTGACGGTTACTTTGCTCTCCTCCTCCAGCTGCCTCTTCAGGTCCTCAGAGTTCTGGCAGACTCCCGCCTTGGAGCGCTGCAGCTGGCTGATCATAGCATCCCGCTCCTCCAGACGGCGGCTGTACTCAGCTAAAAAACCAAGGACAACCAGAGAAGTGTGTTTGGGTGAGGTTAGCTTCAGCATCACAGAAATCTGTGTGTGTGTGTGTGTGTGTGTGTACCGGTCTCAGTGAGCGCTCGTGCTTTCTGTGCAGAAACCTCGGTCAGCTGTCTCTGCAGCTCATCAGTCCTGCTCCGGCTCTCATTCAGCTGGTCCTCATAAACCCTGCACATCTTCTCCACAGCTCCCTACACACACACACACACACACACACACACACACACACACACACACACACACATTTTTAAAGACACCTTGTGTGTTAGTGCTCCTGCAGATCTTCTCATTCATGTCTGACAGTCTGTGCTGCAGTGCCTCCACTCACCGCTCGGCTCCTCCTCTCAGGTGCTTACCTTTGCCCTGGAGAGCTGCTCCACGTTAGCAGCCAGGTCGTCGGCCTCCAGCCTGAACTCGGCCTTCTCCTTCTCCAGCTTCTGCTTGGCTCTCTGCAGATTGTCGATCTGCTCGCTGAGCTCCGCCACCGTGTCTGCGTGCTTCTTCCTCAGAGCGACGGCCGTCGCTTCGTGGTGAAGCCCCGCCTCCTCCAGCTCCCGTCGCATCTTCTGGAAGTCCGCCTCCCGCTTCCTGTTTAACAGTAGGTGCACTTTGTAGTGACATGCTGTGCTCATTAACACTTTTAATTAACTAGTGTGATGTGAACCTGTTGAGGGCGATCTGAGCCGCTGAAGCTCCTCCCGCCTCCTCCAGCTTCTCGCCCAGCTCCTCCAGCTCTCTTGCGATGTCGTTCCTCTGACGTTCAGCTTTGGAGCGCCACGCCCGCTCTGCATCCAGCGCCTCCTCCAGCTCCTCGATACGGGTCTGCAGGAACAATCATCATCCCATGCTACAACAGCAGAGAGGAAGAGGAAGATGGATGACTGCACCAACCTGAAGCTCTTTGACCTTCTTCTGGAGCTGAGTGACCAGATTCTGCTCATCCTCCATCTTGGACTGAAACTGACCCAACTCAAAGTCCTTTCTGTAGAGAGACGGTTTAGGAGTGAACAGGACTCATTCAGACAAACAGCTCAAGATGTTGTCTTACTTCTTCAGCCTCTCTTCCAGCTCCTCCTTCTGGTTCTCCAGGTCCCTCACTGAGTCCATGGACAGCTTCAGATCCCCCTCCAGCTTTCGTTTGGTTCGTTCCAGATCAAGTCGCACCTTCTTCTCCTGCTCCAGGGAGCACTCCACCTGCAGGTAGGACAGAGGACAGCGTCTCAGCACTGACGTCTCTGTACGTGGATCAGATGTTTGCTTAGAGCCTCACGTTGTCCACTTGCTGCTCCAGCCGAGTCTTCGCCTTGGCCAACATGTTGACCTTGTCCTCCTGCGCTTGGAGGTCGTTGAGCGCTTGCTGGTGAGCTTCCTGCAGAGCGCCCTTTTCTCTGGTCAGAGACGCTATGGACTCATCCAGAACACACATCTCCTGTGAGAGGTTCTTCACCTGGACAGACAGACACTGTGCGTTACTCTGTGTGTGTGTGTGTGTTGTTATTGTGGGGGGCTGTTAACACACCTTGTTCTCCACCCCGTGTCTGTCTCTCTCTACTTTAGCCAGCGTCATCTCCAGGTCGTCCACGTCTCTCTTCAGCGTCACCACCTCCTCCTCCAGCTGACGCTTCTTGCATGTCAGCGTGACCGTCACCTCCTCCTCGTCCTCCAGCCGCTCCTGCATCTCCTTCAGCTTTGACTCCATGCCGATTTTAGACTGGATCAGCTGGTTACAGCGGTCCTCTGCGTCCGTCAGGTTGTCCTGCTCCTGGAGGATCAGAAAGGAGAGAACATTCTTCGTATTTGCAGCCAGGCGGAGAACTGAAACGTGGTGCTCTGCCTTTAATTTGCACTGAGACTTACAGCCTGTAGCTGCAGGGCCAGATCATTTTTCTCCTGAATTAAAGCCACCTGCTTCTCCTCCGCTTCACGCCGCTTCACCTCCGACCTAAAACCAATCAGATCAAAGCATGAGGTGAAAAGAAAATCTTTGAAAACTTCTCAAATGTGATCAGTTGTCAGATGGATGAGCTGACTTGTCAAAGGCCTCTTTTAATTTGGAGAAATCGTCGTTCAGAGCAGCCAGCTCCTTCTCCACCTGCGCACTTCTGAGCAGTGGGCGGAGCTTATAAAACAGCATCATCCACGGCCACGTCCTCACAGAGAAGAAGGCCCTCAGGTTGAACTGGATCACCATCACAGCATCCCTGAGAGGAAACAGAGCAGCATGTTTCAGACCAACAGGACCGCACTGCACCATCAACTCAGTCTGACGGTTGTCATAGCAACCTATGCAGCATCATCTTTTGTCTCTCCATCCGCATCAGCTTCCCTCTACACATGGCCTGGACTGTGGTGAGGATCTGAGACAGGCGGGTGTCCCTCATGTCCTCCAGCTGGCCCAACAGACCCGCCTTAAAGAAGACCTGAGGAAGAGGAGGAATAATCAATGCAAATATCAAAATACTAATTTGCTTTATAATATTCTAACTTTGTCATCATGCTAACATGAACAACAGAATGCTAACTGCAGTTTTCTAAACAGCCACAGGTGTCACTGTGAGCGTGTTGATTCCACCTGTACTGTAGCTGTGTTACCTTAGTCTGACCAAACTTGTACTGTGTGTGGTCGATGTCCAGAGAGCCCAGCAGCTTCTCCACGGCCTTCCTGCTGTCCACAAAGGAGTCCTCGGGGATCGCAGAGGGATTCAGGATGCGATAGCTGAAACAGGAAGCAGGATTTATTGCAGAGCAGCAGCAGCAGAGTCGCAGCTGTGTGTGGTGAAGTGAACTCACCGCTGTTTGAACTCTGCATACAGGATGCGGTTTGGAAAGCCCTTCCTGCAGATCCTGATGCCCTCCAGGACTCCGTTACACCTCAGCTGGTGGAGGACCAAGAAGGGATCCATCACACCTGGAGACAGCACCCACATTAGACCCTGCAGCCCCACAAACCTCCTGCTGAGGACAGTGACATGAAGGTGTACCTGGATTCTTGCCCTCATTGGGGATGATGCAGCGGACGAAGTGAGGCTGAGTGCTGCGCAGGTTCGCCATCAGCTTATTAAGATTTTCCTGTAATCAAACACACTCAGAGTTTGAGGCTAACCTGACATTCTGTGGATGAACCTGTTGGATGGATGCCGGTGGTCCTGCAGTCTAACTCACCTTGTGTAACTGAGAGACTGTCTGGAAAGAAGCGGCTTTCCTCTTCCTTTGTCTGTTTTCAGCCTTTGGATCTCCAGCTAAACGACAGGATGAATGTCAGCATGACCACTCAGACGTCTTTGGTGACGGTGTTAACTCACCCATCTCCGAGCTGATGTAGTTCCCAAAGAGTCCAGCCATCAGTTTGTTGGAGGACTTCTGGAACAGAGCGACCACCGTCTCATTCAGAGGGTCTCTGTTCTTGTCCAGCCAGCCGGTGATGTTGTACGGGACCTGCAGCACAGCAAGGATCAGATGCATGTTACCATATCTCTGTTATGGCCTCCAGAATTTCCTGCAGCTCATCAGAAGTTGCGGTTTTTAATGAACAAACTAAAGACGGTCCAGATGTTTTTCTGCTCAGGACTGTTGGAAGGCAAACAGCAGGATCCTGATCAGACCACATCCTAGAAACACCTCAAGTGGACACACTCCTATCCTCATGGAAATGACTGAGTTTCTCCTCTGGGATCAATAAAGTATCTATTGGTCTGTCTGATACCCACCACTCCAGCATAGTGAACCAGCTCAAAGTGGGTCTCATATTTGCGCTTCTTGTCCGGCCGTGGACGCTGGAAGTTGGGTGACTTCCCCAGGTGGTTGTCGTAGAGTTTGGTTTTAAAGCTGTGGTCCGTGGCCTTTGGGAACATACACTCCTCCTCCATGATGGACAGGATCCCCATCGGCTGCACACACACAGCAGTTATTAAGACATCTCAGCCTTGTTGTTGTACTGCTGCTCACATGCAGACACACCTTCTCTATGAGGTCTATGCAGGCCTGTAAGTCCAGGCCGAAGTCGATGAAGATCCACTCGATCCCCTCGGTCTTGTACTCCTCCTGCTCCAGGATGAACATGTGGTGGTTGAAGTACTGCTGCAGCTTCTCGTTGGTGAAGTTGATGCACAGCTGCTCAAAGTTATTAAACTGCAGGGAGAGAGAAGCTTCATATTACAACCAGGAAAGTGAAGCTAACACCTCAACTGCTCCGTAAGCTGCCAGCCAGTGCTAATTCTTGTGAAGGTCATGTGGAGGATGGGCCATCTTTGCTCAGTCAAGATTTATTATGCTAACAAATGGGTTATAATTGAAATAATATAAATATACAGGATGTTTGAAAACTCTTGTGTCTTGTCTTTACCTCAAAGATCTCAAATCCAGCGATGTCGAGGACTCCGATGAAGGACTGGCGAGGCAGAGCGGTGTACAGCGACGAGTTGATGCGACTCACCAGCCACTTGAACATCCGGTCATACGTGGCTTTGGCCAGAGCTGCCACAGCGTAGTTCACCTGCACACAGAGAGGGCGACCTGTGAGCTTTCACTGGGAGACACAGCAGACTGATTGATTGATCTGTCGATCGATTACCTGTTCGACAGTCTGTCCTTTAACGATAAACTCGTTTCCCACTTTGACTCTGGGGTTGAGCAGGCCTTTGAGCAGGTCTGCAGAGCTGATGCCCATCAGGTAGGCAGCCTTATCCACACCTGAACACACACATCACACACATGCCTTCATGTGTCTGTACAGCTGTGATATGAAATGAAACCACCAGCTGATGTGTTCAGTGTCCTGAGTCAAACTACAGCAGAGCTTGTGTGAAGTTAAAATGTGTCGTACTCTCGGTGCCGTCGGCCTCGGCCTGCTCCTCTCTCTGTTTCTTCTTAAACTTCATGTTTCCAAAGTGCATGATGGCGCCCACGATTTTGTAGCAGCCGTACTTCTCCTCAGGAGTGAAGCCCAGCGTGTCCATGGCGTGCTGCACACAGACACACAGGTTTACATGGAGCATGGAGCGGGCGGGCGGTGTTTGTGTGTGTTTCTTACATCTGTCATCTTCAGCTCCTCTCCGTCATTGATGCCCTCCACCGTGGTCACACCCTGAGAGCAGAAGTGGTAGTCGTAGGGGTTGGTGGTCACCAGCAGCATGTCTGCAACACCACATGATCTTTATCAGTGCTCTCAATCCACCATGAATGTTTTCGGGCTTCCTAACGTTCATTTGTACCTGATAACAAAACTAGCAGGTCCGTCGCTTCTATAGGTCCCTGGAAATGTTTCCATTGTGTTGGCTGTGGTGTGTGTGTGTGTGTGTGTGTGTGGGGGGGGGGGGGGTCACCTGGTAGTTCTGGTTTCTGATTGGACATGATCTGGTAGTAGATGTGGTAGCTTCTCTCTCCTGGTTGTTGGAACACGACTCTGGACTTTTCCAGGAGGTCTGATGGGAAAAAACAGGAGACGTGATGATCCAGAATATCAAGAGGCGTCTTTAGGATCCCTGCTGTGGTGTCCGTTTCACACTGCAGAAAACACTAATATTCATATGTTTTTAGCTCCTTTGGGCAGACATGACGCACAGATTTTGCAGTGCAACTTCGTCTGTAAATGTAAACTCTTAATGGGACTCACAGATGTCGATGTCAGCGGATGCTAGCTTCCCCGTCGGCCCGAAGTGAATTCTGATGAACTTTCCCTGAAATATGAAACATAGTTTTTATAGTAACATGTGAACTACCCCTTGGCTGTTCCATGAACTCAGTTTAGACTCACAAAGCGGGAGGAGTTGTCGTTGCGGATGGTTTTGGCGTTGCCGAAAGCCTCCATGGCCGGGTTTGCTTCAATGATCTGATCCTCTAATGAGCCCTGAAAACACAGAGAGCCTGATGAGACTCAAACAAATATACAAGAAGAGAGAAGAATCAACTGAACGCACTCCTTTCTTCACGTTTTCTCCCAGAGCAGCGACGATGGCAAAGTACTGGATCACCCGCTTGGTGTTGACAGTTTTTCCTGCTCCGGACTCCCCACTGACAGAAAACACAATAAGACATGGTTAGAGTGTGAAACTACATGAAACACTTCCAGTCCTGGAGGATGTAAAAGAGACTTACGTGATTAGCATTGACTGGTTCTCACGGTCTGTGGAGGAACAGTGAACAGTCAGTGAGGACATCTGGAAATCAGTCTGTGCTGTTCTACACTGAACTCGACACCCAGGTGCTGCGGCGTCATGACAGTGACTGTGTCTAGGGTTTGGAAGTAAATATTGTCTAATATATAATTAGTTAGCCGTTGTTAGCTGCAGTTCATGTGGATCAGAGGTCAGAGACGAAGTGATGACTCACTCTGCAGAAGGTCAGTGTAGGCGTTGTCAGCGATGGCGTAGATGTGCGGCGGTGCGTCAGCGCGGCGCCTCCCCTTATAGGCTGCTATCACCTCAGGAGAGTAGACGGGCAGCCATTTGTAGGGGTTGACCGTCACACAGAAGAGACCAGAGTAAGTCTGAGACACAAACACAGAGTAGGAGAGGCATGATGGGATGATGGGACAGGAGGAGGAGGGAAAGGACTCCTGTGTCAGATACTGACGTAGATCATCCACATGCCGTATCTCCTCTTCAGGTTGAAGAGGACAGACGCTTCATTCAGATGAGTCAACATAGCCATGTCCTCTATCATGTCAAACTTTGGAGGGTTCATCAGCTGCAGGTCGTCTTCTTTTACGATCAGAAACTGAAGCGTGACAGATGAAGTTATAAGCAAAGATCCTCAGTGAGTCACAGCATGAGCACTTTAGTCATACTGTATGAAAAGTTAGCATTTATTTTGTGTTTCAAATTTTAAACTCAAATGGACCAAAAACTGACCCGTCCGTCCTTCGTCTCCACAGTCGTCTTGTCTCCATTGGTCTCTCTGATCTCCACCTCGATGTAGGCCTCAGTCTCGTCCGGCATCCAAACACGCTTCGTCCCTGTGAGGATTGGATGGCACACACTCAGCACTCGTACAGTCTGAACCCACATGCAGACGTCCGTACATGCATACCGTCAAACGCCTGGGCTTTGGCCGCCAGCTGCTCCAGGTTGGTCAGACGAAGGAAGTGAGCGGCTTCTCCGAATTCTGCCATGTCCAGGAACCGAGACATCTGAGGACAGAGACGCACAGGGTCTTACTGCTGCCGCTGTGGCTGTAAACTGTGTGAGGACAGGAAGTGTTTGGGTCATATATGTTTGACTGTAACATGGCTGCTGCAGTATCTATCAAACAAAGAGGCCTCGCTGCGTTTGTTTGCTCCTATTTCCAGCGGTGGATTAATCCACTGAGTGTTTGTGCCAGCTGGACAGTGTTTGTGGGATTATGTCACAAACTACTGTACAGGTCAGCTGTTAGTGGACACATTCAGTGTTTGTCTTTTCAGTGGAATTCTTCACATTGAGAGCATCAGCAGACCTGCAGGCTAATCCATCCTAATCACTCACCTGGTTTACTGCTCTGTAAATCTTTCTTTAGCTGCACCCGGTCTGAGCCGTGATGTCAGCTGGTTGGAATGGCAGGCATTTTCACAGCAGCTTTGGCCGAACCTCGCTGCATTCCTCATGTTCTGACAGAGCGCTCACAGCTGCCACATCAGCTCAACAGGATCCTGCAGCAATGCCCAGGCCTCTGCCTTTATTACCTCTGCTGCCCGGACAAATCCTCACAGTAAATATAACCGCTCGACCGTCCCCCAGCCGCCGCCAGGCAGCCGCCATGGAGACAGTAGGAGCATCCTGAGTGAGCCGTCACAGTGCAGAGCGGGGAGCCGCATCCCTCAGCACTCTGCTCTGTTTCTCATGGAGCTCTGCTGGAGTGGATGCTCTTCTAGCAGCACTCTGTGTGGCCGGGTCTCCATAGAGTTTCAAAGCAGCTCACATTGATTAAACAGTGTGCTGTGCAGTTCCTACAGTGTCCAGCTGAGGCTCAGTATTAATGTGTGATGGGTGACGTCCTGCTTCCAGCTCAGCTCCGCTCAGACAGGCAGACAGTGATGAACATGGAGACAGGTGGAGCAGGTGGAGCCTCCCCACAGGGAAGCTGCACTGACTCACTAACAGAGCGGTTTGTCTGTGGCTAGCAGGTTAGCCCGCTAACTTCACTAAATGTCTGTGCAATGCGTCTATAAGTGATATGACAGCGTTAATGATAATGTTTGTCTGCTGAAAGGAGGCGGATTCCGTGAGCGGATCCTTCAGATACACTTTCTGTGCTGAAGCCTCACAAGCCTGCTCAATGAAAACACCTTTATTCAATGGCTGCAAAAACACGTTTTGATGAAGCATCATTTGACAGCTGTGAGTGGAGTCCTGTCCCTGCTGAGGCTGATGGCTGCTGTGTGTTTGGCTGTGTTTTGCTGCGTGGTGCTGGGTGCTGCATGGTGCTGGGTGCTGCTGGGTGGTGCTGTGTGGTGCTGGGTGGTGCTGCGTGGTGCTGTGTACTGCTGCGTGGTGCTGCTGGGTGCTGCGTGCTGCTGGGTGCTGCGTGCTGCTGGGTGCTGTACTCACCGTGCTGGCTGCTCTGAAGCTCTCAGAGGGTTTCTCTTTGTGGTTGCTGCGAGGTGTTTTGGAGGATCTGCAGGAGAACAGAATAAGTCGGCGTTCAGAGCATCCCATCACTTTATAACCTCCCTGTGAAGGTCAGCGCGGCATGTGACCTCCTCCTCCACAGCTGATTGGGCAGAGCGCTGCTGTTGGCTGGTCATAAAAGGCCTGCTGTGGTCAGGATGAATACCAAAATGAAGCAGAACTAAAGCCTCCTCATCCCTCTTTCCTCCTGCTGCACACTGATCTATCTATGGAAACTGACCCAGCGTTACTGCTGACACTTATCCATCACACTGTGACTGAGGACATTCATTATTCTGTTTTTATATTTAAACCTCTAAGCACTTAGCTTCATGTCTGCTCGGTCCGTCCTCATTCAGATACAGTGACAGTTATGTTGGTTTCATGTTACATTAATTCTTGCTGATTTATAAAAGTGGCTTCAAATAAGCATTTATTTATATCTATATTTATTTCATTTGACTGACTCTGTGCTAACGTGGATTTAGCTCCGTGCCCGTGTTAATTAGCCCAGCAGGATAACTCCTGTTGTTGTCATAGAACAGATGAAGAGGCTCCGACACATGTTGTAATAAACTGGAATTGTCCTTTGACCCAAACATCGGCTCCACGTAAAGCTCCCATCATCCTCCTCTGTAATCCCCCCATCAGCGGCTGACAGTAATGAATGAGGCCCGTTTCATTCACTCTGCACACACACACACACACACACACACACACACACACACACACACACACACACACACAGTGGCCTGTTGGTAGTGTGATGTGATATTTATTCAAAGTGAAACAAAAGCTGCTGTGTGGGATCAAACCTTCAGCTTCAGTGTGCTGTTAGTTTTGCTCCTGAGTCCTCTGACCTGCAGGCTCCTCGCTCTCCTCTCATTGGCTCCTTCTGTCTGACTCAGGGAGAAGTGTTCTTCTCTCTGTTTTGCTGATTTGTCCGAGCTCAGCAGGTGGACCGGCAGAGGCCGCGCAGGCTCGTGTTACTGCAGGACTTCAGTGGATCAGACCCGGCTTCTAATGACTTACGTCTCCTTAAAATGTCTCTTTATGCAGCTGAGTTATTGACTGGCTGGAGTTCATCAGACCAGGGGAACACCTGTACCTGTACCGGTACAGGTGTTCCGCTGCACAGAAAAAGGAAGTGGCCTCTATAGAGCCGATTAGTCCATGCAAGGACACGCCTGCATGTAAGCAGGCAGTCAAACGGACAGCTTCATGTTCACGTGGAGCTGCTGCACCGCTCTGAGCTCTGAGTCCTCATGTCCTCATGTCCTCACAACAGCATTAAAGAGACACTTTCTTAGAAGAAGAAGAAACATACTTTTATTTAATCCCCGAGGGGAAATGACATTTTTCACTCCTATACATTCTTTGTCATGCATATACACATCACACCTGCATAGAGGAGAGGGGGAGTGGGGGCAGCCAGTGCCCCGAGCAGGTTTGGGGGTTCGGTGCCTTGCTCGAGGGCACCTCGTCAGTCTCTCAGAGGTGAACCGGCACCTCTCCAGCTGCCAGTCCACCTCCATGTGTTTTGGTCCAGGGCTGGACTCGAATGAATGAATGAGGAAAGGGGCGGAGTCACAGACAAACTTCCGCTTTAGGAATGAAACCTGCTGATGGTCACACACTAAGTTACCATGGTAACAGTTACCCCGCTTTATGAAACAGGCTTAACTTCCTCCTCTATCCCGGGTTAACTCTCAGTTTCCCTCCTTTCAGGCCCCCCCGACCTGCGCGCTGTGCAGGCAGAGCGTCTTGTTGCAGCGCTGTTGGAGTTTGTGCTGCTTTATTCGTTGCGGTGTTTTCTGTCGTAACGGCGGCCATGTTCTCATTAGACATGCTGAGTCAGCAGGGGAGCCACCTAGTGGTTGTTTTGCAGAACGTTCAGAATCACTGTCTCATTGTGTTGTTTAGATTTAAACTTTATTTGTGTGTATCATGTAGAAAGCAGGTCTGTCTGTTGTCTTTGGAACATCTTACATTCAGTCAGTTTAAACTGAACCTGCTCCATGAAGCGCCCCCTGGAGGAGGACAGATGTTAGACTTACATTAAAACACTTCCTAGATGGTGATCACTGCAGCGTGTTAACCCAGCAGCGGATGACGGGATTGATGTGTGCAGCTCTGTGTTTACGGGTTGACCTGCTGTCCATGTGGACAGGACGGACTCTGCTCCGTCCTCTCCGTCTCCTCGTCCTGCTGCCTGAGCCCTGTCTGACCCTTTGTGTTTGGAGGTGTTTTATAAATAAAGGTTTACTCACAGACTTAGCTGATACTGCTGCACATAGCTCTGTAAGCCCTCCATCCATCCACCACGGCTCCCTCACAGCTGCTCCACCTCTCTCCATCCCTCAGCTGTTTGACCCAGCACAGAAAATAAATGGCTCCCTGGTTTCCCAGAGAGCTTTGACTTTCTCTGAGAACAGATCAGCTGATTGAATTCCTCTGACTCCACTTGCACCACCCTCGTCTCTCCAACCAGCTGATCCAGAAGACGTTGGTGTAGAGACTAGACACTGAGAATGTCTCCCTCTGAGTCCAAAAGTGTTCAAACCTGCAGTTCCCCCTGCAGCCTGTAGGGTCTGGCTCCAACAGTGAGTCAGTCCTCATAGACTCCCATGTTAAAATGTCCAACGTGTTTCCAGCAGAAATCAACATGTTTACAGCCTGGTT
>JAVQJX010116718.1:0-14283 GCA_036025115.1 Ambassis agassizii | reverse complement strand
ACATATAATAATATATAATATTTCACAAATTTCTTTACATTTGTTTAATAAAAACAAGAAAAAAACACTCACAACAGCAAAGCTTTGGCCAGTGTTTACTTATAGGTAACCCCTAAAAGCTTCTGTGACTTCTGGTAAAGAGAACGTTTTTGTTGAGACACTGTGATAATAAGTTTTTCCTGGACAAATTAACCACCAATACATTTTTAGCTTAATTCATGCAGAAAATGTAGCCTTCTCTGTGTCTTTTTCATCACACAAACTCTATTCAGATATTCAGGCTTCTCCTACATCCTCCTCTCTCCTCCACTGACTTCATCAGTGCTTACTTAACAGTGGGGCAGACACTGATGTGACTGTTCTGTCCGTCACAGCCGACTCGTCTCCTAATCCCTGAGAGGGATCAAAGACGTTTTCAGAGGCGGGCCGGCCCTCATATGATACACATTATACACCATGACTGGCAGACCGAAAAGGGCCACAGAGACCCTTTTAAACCAGGCTATCTGTCAAGTTCATTTATCATTCCTGTGGCACTAAAGAGTGCTTTGTAGCAGCAGCTGCTGAAAAAATGGATTGATTCTGCTAAACAGTGAGTTTATGGGGTCAGTGGGACAAAGATTGTGATCGCTTAAATATTAAATCCAATAAGCCATAATATCATTATCAGTAAACAATGGGCCAAATATGTAAGAAGTCTCTAAGAACATGTGTGTCTTAAGGCTGCATCCTTTCACCTCCATGACTGTGTTTAGTTCAGCCAGCCAAATACAGATCTCATCCTGGCTGCAGGATGTGCCCCTGAGTCACGTTTTAGTCCCTTACTCATGCCATTCAATGTGTTTGTCCCTTGTAATCTCTGCGATTATTTTGGTGAGGCCCTTCTGCTTTTAATCTGAGCAGAACAAGAAGGATTAGCCTGAATCTGACTTACTTGTCTCTAGTGTCATCTTCGCCCCAAAACTGAACTGTCTGGACAGTCTGGGTGTCCTCCAAAAACATGTATATTTTCAAGCTCATTCAATCAGTGTAGAAAAGGAGTAGAAAAGTGATAACTTTTCACATTGTTCTTCCTTGTTGTTTAGCACAAACTCTTTTGTTTTATGAGGCAAGCATGTATCTTTTGCCCTGTCTTGTAAAAAGGCTTCTATGGGATCAGCTGATTAATGCCTCCCTTCTTCCAGGAGTTGCTCCAAGATGTAAAATGAATCTTCTCTCCTTCCCTCATTCACCTCTCTACCTCCCTCCTTTTCTCCTTCATTCCCCATAAACCACCTGCCAGATCAAACACAGTCAACCTAATCCTCACCAACAAGCCTGGGAGATTAGGTTCACGATCTTGACCTGGTTTTGTAGGGAGCACATTTTGTCACACACTCGATTTATTAGAGGGGGGCAGGACAGTGATGATGGTGCTCAGATGCACCCGTTGTTCTACAGAGTCTCTTGAAGCCTTGTAAAGATGCTTTTTTTAAAGACCCATCAGCAGCGTGTGCATCCATTTGTGTGTTATTTACAATCCTGTGAGGGAGCAGGTGACTTAAGAAGAAGACTAGACATTGTGACCTCTGACCCACAGAAGTTCAGTCTCAGCTTCTGTCACTGGGCAGATTTACCAGGCTACTGGGACAGAGTGTAAAGTGTAATGACAGAAGACTTAAAAATGTTTGTATGTTTTCTCTTCTTGTTGGAAACTGTTACAATGGTATTGAATGATTTTAGGGAGATAAAATATGATAAAAAGAAGAAGGAGAAGACAAATGAGGAATGTTGTGAAACTCAAGGCTCACAAAGAGACTTCTTCTCCAGTAACCTGTCCATCCTCTGCACTCCTCTGATCAGGAAGCCTTGGCTGATGGAGTATACAACATAGTCCCCTGTTGGCCTGTTGTAAGCACATTACCATATGGGCTACGTTTGTCTCTTGTTAAACCCTAATAGGATCGGGACTATGGAAACCTGTGCTGAATCCCCCCCTCTCTACACACCTCATGTGAAGGGAAGTAAGATTTGGTACAGAGAAGATTAACACACACATCAATAGAAAGCCATCAGTCTATGTCTGAATGAACAGGTAGAGCTGAGGGAAATCAAGAATAAGCACATGTCCATTTTAAACATTTTCAGCAACACTGCAGAAAATTCAAAACAAATATATCTGCACCTTGTTTCATTACATTGTACTTTGGAGTGAATTATTTTATTGGACATGTTTGAACAGCATGGTTCGTCTGTGTGTGTGTGTGTGTGTGTGTGTGTGTGTGTGTGTGTGTGTTTGTGTGTGTGTGTGTGTGTGTGTGTGTGTGTGTGCATGCTACTTAAGTAAATAGCTGAACTCAATTTTCTCTGTTGGTGTCTGTGTTGGAATGTGAAAGCCTGGGAATTATTAGTATGGCATCCTGATGTTCAATGAAAGTAAAGGCTTTGCTTATCAAGCAGAGATTGCTTTCGTCATTCTGATTACATTTTAAAGCTTTAAAGATTGGTGTCAGCATGGTCATTCGAACCTCCTTGCTCAGTTTTCAGCGTCTTGATCTTTGATTGGTATAAATATAGTATGGTATAACTTTGTCATTTTGCTGGTATTTTGATAAATAAGTCTTTCTGGTGTCTGCTCAACATAAAGCTAAAGCCAGCAGCAAATGCTCTTATTACTTTCTCATTAAGAATTTTCTTGTGTTAATCTACACTGAACAATAAGCTAAGCACCTTCTGTTAAATAATAACTTTCAAAGATCCAACTATCTGCAGGAAAAATGGTATACTGTGTCAAGCTGCCATTTTGGTAGGACAGGTTAGGTGACCTAACTTCTCAATTAGAGATAGCACCCAGCCTCAAGTGGGCACATGAGGGACTTTATTTATGGCCCTCACCTTATTCCTCAGCCCCAAACCAAGATCTCATAAAATCTAAATGTTAGAACTCGGACTCAATGTGGTAATAAGAGGAGAAACTCCAATCTGTCCTTCCTGTGTACTAAACTACATTAGATCAACTCGATTTTGTTTCTGATGTTATTGAGGTGTTTCTAGATTACTGATTGTGCTGTGCTTTGTCCTTCCTCTTCTTCTTTCCTTTTCTTTAACCTAGGCCTCAAAACAACGGTAAATTTTGCATGGGTTCCAGCCGTTTCAACCAGCTGTGTAACACTCGCCCGTGCCCTCTCAATGCTGTGGACTTCCGGGCACAGCAATGCGCTGAATACAACAGCAAGCCCTTCAGAGGCTGGTACTATAAGTGGAAGCCTTACACCAAAGTGGATGGTAAGGTTGCCATTTGATTAAAGATCCAGTTTGTTAAAATACACTACTTCTTCCTGATAATAAAGCATAAAGTTGCATTATGGTATTTGTGCCACATAATGATCATTGTTTTAAGAACACAGAGCAGCTAAACACACAGGAAAATGTGGATCAGTAAGGGCAAGCTTTTTCTTGTCTTAACTCTGATCATCCTTTGTATTACCCTGCTGCACCATCCAAATCTCTTTTATAAAGTGTTCCTGTAATGCCAACCTCTATTTAACACTGCAATAATTAGGGCCAAAAATCTGCAGGAAACTATCACTGTGCGTAATGTGCATGGGAGACGTGTAGCCACCTGCACCCTCTGACACAGTGGGGATAGATTTAAAAAGGAAGCCTGCGGGCCAGCTTTGTTACATAGAGCGAGGGAGAGGGAGCGCAATGAAGGAGAGCGGTGCGTTTGGCTGTCGTCCCAGGCCTGTTTAAGCTGTTGATGAATGGGGGGTGATATAGAGAGGAACAGATTCTGAACTGCCTTCTGGGACCTTGGGCCAAGTCACCTTCACCGTCATTTATTTTAATCAAAGACGGCTGCAAAGACATGTCTGTGATAACTGATCTGAACTACAAAATAAACCTGTAGCCCCACATGAATACCCTTGGGTGCATTCATAGCCTGTTTCCGTCTTTCTCAGTTGAGCAAGTTTAGCAGAAGCACAGAGGGCTACTGTACTGCAACCTGTTACACTTTCACTTTAAACTGTCCTGATAATGGAAGGATATCCAGTCATTTGCATTTCTTCTCTGTACAGATGAAGACATCTGCAAGCTGTACTGCATTGCAGAAGACTTTGACTTCTTCTTCGCCATGTCCAGCAAGGTCAAAGATGGTACCTCCTGCTCTGAGTACAAAAAAGATGTCTGTATTGATGGAGTTTGTGAGGTACAATTAAATGCTTTCTGTTATTGAGTAACAGCAGAAGTACTGAAAGTGGCACAATTAATTTGTATTGTATATTATAACATTGTAAGCAGTGATTTTGTGTGTTTAGGCTGTGGGCTGTGACAAGATTCTGGGCTCCAGGGCCTCTCTGGATGCCTGTGGAGTCTGTAAGGGAGACAACTCCACCTGCAAGTTCTTTAAGGGACAATACACCCTTCAACATCGGGCTAATGGTAAGCTGCTTTTTGTGTTTGTTAGTATTGTCTGGACATGTCGGATAGTACACACATGTCAGTATTTACTGCAAGACAAAGGGAGAATTAAGCTGACAAGCACTCAAAGCATGGACTGGCTCAGAAGAGGAAAGGATGAGGGCATGGTGGAACTTGGATGATAAACAACAAAAAATTAACTAACCAGTCTTGTCCATTTTTCCCTCTGCTTTGTTTATC
Organism: Ambassis agassizii; assembly: GCA_036025115.1. Taxonomy (NCBI): domain Eukaryota; kingdom Metazoa; phylum Chordata; class Actinopteri; family Ambassidae; genus Ambassis; species Ambassis agassizii. The sequence continues at coordinate 9,642 of JAVQJX010116718.1, read as the reverse complement.
AGAGTATTACTCCATGTTGACTGTCCCAGCTGGTGCTCGAAGCATTCACGTTCAGGAAATGGAAGTCTCCACCAGCTACCTGGCCGTCCGCTCCTTGAAGAGGAAGTACTACCTGACTGGAGACTGGACTGTGGACTGGCCGGGGAAGTTCCACTTTGGTGGGACGGTGTTTGACTACCAGCGCTCTTTCAACAAGCCGGAGAGCCTCTATGCTGCCGGACCTACTAATGAGACGCTGGTGTTTGAAGTAAGCCGCTGCTGCCTGGTGACATCCGTTTATGGCAATTGAAAGTGACAGGGTCCCTGGCAGAGCTGCTGCACCTCTCTTTTTTTAATGGCTGGACATGATGGGGCTTAGATGAAAAAGAGAAGTTTGTGTTGTAGGAGGAAAATGTGCTTGTAGTGTTTGGTTACAAGGAAGGGATTAGTGGGTGTCATGGAAGACTTTCACCCTGAGAACCCGCAAACAAACAAGAAAGCCAAAACTTACACCAAAGCAAACGATTATGTATCAATTAAAAATGAATTGTTTACATGAAAAAATACTGTTTTGCACATGAAGCCACAATAGTAGTCATGTGACAAACATTCAGAGTTACTGGCTAATATGCAGGCTTGAACATTGCAATATTAATAACTGAGATTTGTGACCATAGACACCAGAAAATGATGTGACAGCTCATTGTTTGGGGTTCTGAGTTTTTTTGGGTTTCCAGAAGTTTTTTCAGTGAACTGTACTCTTTGTGAGTGTTATAGGGGATGGGAATTCAGTGGCAATTTGGCAATTTGTGTGAATCCATCAACAGAATGAAGAATAATGCAGACGGCACAGAGAGCTGTGGCACAATTAGTCGAACTCAGCCTTTGTGCTCGTTGTTTACAAGCTGTACAGTGTGTTGGCACTGCCAGCACCAGTGTAAACACACGTCACGTGTTCACATCCATGCACACATACTCAAGGCAATGGGTCGAACCACTGTGGCTACCAGCCTCTGAAGAAGTGCCTTGTTGAAGCCATGTGATATATGAGGCTAACAGAGTGTGTGAAATCACTAAGTCAACTGGCACTTTAGAGGAAAGGATAAAAGAAAGCATGAAATCAGATGTCTGCTGTGAATAAGATGTTCCACACAGGATACCAGATGACATATGAACTGAGTTTATAATCATGTGTTAGGAACCAGAGCATGTCTTTGCCTGTTCTGAAGTAGCAAATGTGTTCCTGGACAGACGTATCCTCCTGACAGAAAAGCTAATATTCAACAAGCGGCCAAGTCATTCACAGGTTTAAGGCAATGGCGTGCACCTCACATAACTTTGTCAGCAGAAGCATTATTTTTCTCTTGACCTGTGACCCCCAGCCGTGAAAACAGCAGTGGAAACCAGGTGAAGAGTACACAGTTTTTTTCCACCAAGAGTGAAGTAATATTCACGTTCAAGTAAAAGCTGGTCCTCTCCTCAGTCCCTTGGGCTACTGAAATACTGTGGTTAAAACAGGAATGATTGGCCTGTACATCCTGGAGGAATACCAGTGTGATATTTCCAGAGTGCCTTGTCTGGTCACTTGTTTAGCCATAAGGAAATATTCAAGTGTTTACATAGCTATTTTAGCAGAGAGGCTTCGGCCTGTGGGCAGTGTAGCAGTGTTTGTTGTCATTGGCATTTGAAAATTGCAGTGTTGTCTTTGTACAAAATGGAGGCAGAAATATGCCCATTTTCATTTTTGAATATTGTATGGATATTTTATACTTTCTTTACAGCATGAGCCCTGTTTTTTGGCAAAGGTAATTGTGTTGGTCTTTTAATAGAACCATTATGGTCCAGTGAAACCTGGTAAACTGTATATTCAGATTGATTGTATTCATAAAAATATGTCAACATCAGCAACATTCTGTGTATTTACAGAATTTCAGATATTCTTCCTTGGTTCTAACACCAACTAATGGTATAATTTTGTAGCCAATGTGTAATTTTCTCTTTGACGAGTGGGCAATGCTGTTCGACAACAACAAGGCAATACATAAAAACTTATGAACAGATTTCTTTGTGGCAAATTCAAGCCAAAATCTACAGTGTATCATTAAAATGCTAACATTAGCATTTAGCTTCAAGTTTCACCGATAGACCTGCTCTCACACATGCAGAAACATAACTGTACTATGTACTATACTGTATTTCCCATTAGTTTTTCTTTGCAGTGGGTGTGTTAAACAGGTCTAAGCACCATGTTGCCAGATCACTCCATTCTTGTTAAAAGCCATAGTCAGTAAATATTGACTTTCAGTGCTTGGCTCATTTGACAACCTAATTCTTCTTTTAGTAGTTGAAATTTAAGCTACACCATCCATCACAGTTTACAGACAGTCCTCCTGGTTTGGCTCACTCACTGCAGCTTTGTGTGGCCAGTTGTCCAGATTATTACACACAGTTTGGGTGCACTCAGTTTCGTTTAGCCTCTAAATCAAATAGCATCCACTAACTACTCAAACACTGTATAACCCATGTGGTGATAACCTGAAATGATCCTTTAAGAATGGACTTTGCTAAGTCTGACTGTGCTGCTCTTGCCTTTCTGTGAGTCTCAGTCATACATCTGTCCAGTACTCTGCTGTAGCATGCAGCTGATCTGCAGATGACACGGCCATAATCTCTATAAGTATGTCCTGTAATTACAAAAAGAAAGAGGTTGATAGAGAGAGGAGGATAGAAAGAGACAGAGAGGGGAGGGCGAGTGAGATTAAAAGATTAAGAATTCTGCAATTGAACTCTTTGGATGTGAGGAGTTAAGGTCAGGGCACTTCAAATAAAAAGAAATGAAGGAAAACTAGGATTTTTTTTCTCTTCTTTTTCTACTGCAGAACAGACCTCTGTTTCATACATTCTTCTTTACTGGTGCTGTCAAAGAAGAACTGGGGGGAGGATATAAACAGGGATCACTAACAGACCCTTACTCTGCTGGAAACACTTTAAAGAAAAACAAATGTTGAGGAGTGTGAGTGTAAACTGTGACAAGGTGTTCACATCTGCACATCTGCACATCTGCTCAGCTGGTAGGAAAGAGGAGGGAAGCAGGGGGGTAGATAGAAGTCACTCATAAGGAGAAAAGGGAGGAGTAGGAGAGAACAGACATAACATATGGCTGCTTCCGGAGCTTTCAGTGGATACTGAGTGGGGGATTATTCCCCAGTGGAGCAGACTTTCTTGTGGAACGGTGAGCCGTTGTCATGCCAGTCATGGGCAGAGCTTCGTGAGACCGATATCGACGTCTGCCACGTTGTAATTCATCATCTCTTTTGACTTGATGAGTGGTGTGGTCGTTGGGTTGTGAAAACCACCACACTGTGGTCTGCTGTTTCACTGTAGGAAATAGATCCACATGCACAACTGAAATATATTTATAGCCTTATTATAGAACCAAAAGACTTTTAGAGGAGAAAAATGAATATATATCTACCATAAATCTTAAGAATTTAAGTCAGAGGAGGTCCCAGTGCTGCCTGGAATCTTTGTGTGTGCTGTATTTTGTTATTTAAAGCACAGTTTGTTGTTTTGTGTTAAAATAAATGTGTTTTTCTGTGTCAAATAAAAAAAAGTAGCCAGTAAATACCAAATGATCTGCAAAGTTACACAGCAACCAGTTTTTTTGTCCAAGCTAAATTTGACGTAAAATCTGTTTTATTTTTTCGATGTATTCAGTCCAGATAAGGCTGTTATATTAGATGGCTCTAGAGCTTGGCTAGATTTTAAAGTTCTGTAACTAAGTCAGACCAGTTCCTCAACTAGAGAGAAAGCCAGCATGTCCTCCGTCCATGAAATGAGAAACAAGCAAATGAAATGAAACAAGCATGACATTTTTGTTGTTTTCATGATCAGGCTTTGAACTTCAGTTTGCTGTATGAGCAGACTGGATATTTTCTTTTGTCATCAGTCATCAGTCAGAAGAGCTTTGGCTGCAGGTTCGGATATGTCTGTAACTATTGTTTGACAGACACTAATGCTGTGGTTGGTTGGGTGTATTCAAATTGTAGACAGATGAGTTATTTAAGAAACTTCAAGGGCATATATGTCTGTTATTAGAAGGATTATTAATAAAATCCCACATAGTGTTGTTTTGATAGGTGGCAGTACACATCACTGCTGCTTGTTTGGTGAGAGTTGCTTTTGCTTAGATAAGTACCAGTGTGGTCAGTGGTGGCAGCTGTTCATGGTAGTGGGTTTGGTGTTGGGTAAAAAGTGGCTAGTTTTATGCTTTTTAGTCTAGACAGTTACATTTAGATGAGCTACTGTCTGCTGATGTTGACCACAGTGTGCCATTCAAAGGAACCATGTTGACTAGTAGTGCTACAGAGTAGCATTTATGCATCCCACTAAATAACAATGTAATAATGCAAACAGTCTACCAACAAAGTCAGATGTTTGTCTGACAAACAGTGCCTTTTTCCTCTTCTGTGTAGCTGTACAGGAGGTGGTTGATGGAGTCAAAACGCTGCAGGACTGTTGAATGTGGATGAAACCCAGGAGATCTTTGGCTCTCTGAGTTGATGGTAGATTCCTCTGCATTTCATGATATACCCAAGTAAAAATACACTTGTCAAAGCTAATCATTGCTACTGAAATGTTTGTCAGGTATTGCAATTGATGTTGACAGTTGGATTTGATACAGTTTGCAAAATGGATTGAGAACCTAAAATAAACAATGTTGGTCTGCAAAAAAAAAAAAAAGACATACTTACACAGAGCAGGATTTTGAAACACTTTATAAAATGGTACACTCTGAACTATGTAAATGCAGCTCAAGGAAAACCCTTTGCCGTGGCACAGTGTATCCTCATGGGGTTATCTTAATCATAGCCTAATGCTCCTCCTGTAATGGCTATGTCTGCTTTCATTCATCCGTTTGTCTATGCTTGACTTGGATGTTCAAATAAATCTCCCGAACAGAAAAAGGTAGCTAAGAATCATAAAAAATATATAAAGGATGTGGTGAAGAAGAGCTAACTCTTAAAAAGAAAGGGGAAATTGTACGTCATGTATAGTGTGGTAAGCCAGTTTGGGCAAACGATGGAATAAAGTTGGCGAGTTAGTATAACTAGTCACTCAGGGGCACTTAAAATGGTCAAATGTCCTTTAATTAATAAAAAAAATGGATGGAAAATAATGTCCCTTAATGGGTGTGTTAATGGTTTACACCTTTCTGCCTGTTTTTCCCTCTCATAGATTCTTCTGCAGGGAAAGAACCCAGGCGTGGTGTGGGAGTACACCATGCCCCGCACTGAGAGGAAGCCAGACTACAGCTGGGGTGTGGTACGCTCTGACTGCTCTGCTCCTTGTGCTGGAGGTGAGGCTTCTTGAATTTGCAATTAGTTTTGCATTGTTGTGCCAAAACATACATGGTTTTTTGTCATGGATTATCATCTAGTGAGGATGCTTGTTCTAAAAAAAACTGTTGAAAAATAATTGGTTAAATGAACAGGCTAGCAATGAAAAGCATGAGCAAAAGTAACTAAAAGAAAGACCTACATGAATTCTCTCTCTCTCTCTCTCTCTCTCTCTCTCTCTCCCTCAGGCCGTATCTCGACCAAGGCTATCTGTCTACAGGACCAGAAGACTCAGGTCAACTCCACGATGTGCAATCCCCACACCAGACCCACGCTGGGCTCTCACCTCTGCAACACACAGCCCTGCCCTGCCTAGTAAGTCTGCTGCTGCTGCATATATGTGTGTGTGGAGTCAGGGTGCTTCTCTGTGTACAGTTGGCTGTGGTATATGTGGCATGTGTCTTTATGTTGCCAAATTTTCAGGAGCCAATGCTGTTTTTATTATACTGTAAGCGCATACGCACACAGACACACACTGTGGTTGAGCAGTCCAGAGGTTTCCTGTGGCCCTGCTGCTGTGGCCAGCTACCACTGTGTTCAGCCTGTGTTTCTCTCTCTCCACCCTCCACTCTTCTCTGCCCACTCTTTAATTTTTTATTCCCATTTTTTTTTTTTGAGAAAACACACAAAAACTCCCTCTCTCTCTCTGCATCTCCTATCCTCATGCATCAGCCTTTGCATTATGTTTTTTTTTGTCCAGATGTGTATCCAGAAGAGTGTCAAATGGTGGCATCTGATTTTAAGAATGAGCTGTTGACTGATCGGCAAACCATTTTGTCCAATCTCATATAGCCTGGAGGCAAAGACACTATATACAAGGGGTCACTGATGTACTATTTATATTTTCAGGAATATATTTATATATACATGTATAAAAGAAAGCTGGAAATTATTTTTTAAATTCTTGTTATCGCTCATTATGCAAACCTACGATATCGTCATTGTCATTATGAACATGTTAGCTGAGATTAGTGCTATGGCTTATTAATGGGTGAAGTTATGAGTTTACATTATAACCATTCAGCTCTACACATATGTTTCATTCATAAAGTAAACAGGATGATGTCTCCAAGCCTGGAACAGACCTTCTCCTTTAGCGAACACTTGCGAAAAATAAAGGTAGACAAGGCTAAACAGAAGGAAAAAGACATCAAAGTCAGCTCAGGGTGATTGTTGCTTTCCGTGCATATCGTCCTTCTGAATATATCCACAGCCCGGAGCTCCCTCAAAGTCTCAGTAGCGAAATCATGCCAATGTTTTATCTTCAATGTCCAGACACTGTGCTTGATGGCATGCATTTTTTAAAAGGAGGCTGTGCATTCAGGGACTGGTGCTGCAAAGCAAAGGAGGAAACCAAGCGAAAGTGCAGTAGAGTAACAAGTTTAAACAGCGCTGAATAAATGGCCTCTTTCCTACAGTATGTAGGCCTTTGGCCGAGGGAACTGGAGCTAGCTTGATTTACGGCATTGCTCCAAAGAACAGGCAGGCAACCGTGTCTTGGGTTCAGAGAAAGCACTCCCACAGAGCAGCATATGGACGCTTACAGTTCACATAAGCACAACTTGTTTTCGAAAAATATACAATATTGAAATCTTATATTTCAGGTCCAAAGCAAGTTAAAATAGCTTTTTGCGTCTGATGTTAATGACGTTGTCATTTTGCTCACCGTGCAGCAACAAGTCCCAACTGAACTTTCTCCCGTGTCAGGGGGCTGAACAAGCCAGACAGCTATCGGTTTCACCTTCAACATACAGCCTCTGTTTCTCTCTAAGTTTCCCACCACCCGAGAGGACGTTTCCTGCCTCTAATCTTTGGCATACCATTTCTCTTATCTTGGCGAAAGGTATTAAACAGCCTTGTTGCATGTCCCAACATCCTTTTTGTTTGAGTGAAGAAATCGCTAGAGTCCAGATAAATAGTATCACTGTGGCCATCCATTCAGGGAAAGCAAAGTACTCTGACACCCATGGTTCTCATTATGTGTCTGTAGCTGACACCTTTTCTCAGCTGGTTGTGTGCATGGGCCAATTTATAGGCAGTGCACAGGAAAAAGGTTGATTTGAGTGAGAGGCATGAAGGCTATAATGACTGCATTAAGACCTCCAGGATGTATGGGCATGCATTCAAGAACCCAGCAAAGAAAAGAAAAACTGACAATGAGGCAGGATGCATGTGCTTCGTGTGTGTGTGTGTGTGTGTGTGTGTGTGTCTGAGAGGAGAGGAATTCAAAAGTGCCTGTTTATCTCTGTGGCGTGTATCTCAGGTGCTGACAGGCCTATCCATGTTTTATTGTGCAGAGACAGTGGGATTCCCACGGGGCCCAGCCAGTCTGGCCATGCAGAGGCAGTCAACCCCCTGAACACACGCATGCACACATACACACACATTCACATCCCTTCACTTCATCCCTCTTTTCTTCTGTATTGTGTTGGGATGCAGCACTGTAGTGTTACAGTGAGCATACCACAGCGATGCAAGGAGAATTTTAAGAGGTCCATTCCTCATTCAGTCTAGCCTGCACTTAGAAAAGACACACATTTTTTTTCTGTATCCTTACCGCTTCTTTTGTAGTTGCTGTTTGAAGTTATTTTGCTCTTACTCCTGGCAGAAACCATCTGCAGAGTCATTTAACTCAGCTCCGGGGATGTCTGTGCGCGCATCATGCAGAAAAATCAAAGCAAGGCAAGAGAAATGGTGTGCCAGAGAAGATACTCTGGCACAGGTACAACACAGGAGACAAATGATGTATGCACAAGATACAGACCAGAGCCCATATGCATTCATCACTTATGCAAGTATTATACTGAAAAGTGGTCTAAAGAGGTAACATAATGGCAAAAACTTGTTAAAGGTTAAGACATTTATCAACAGGGCAACTTATACTTAATGTAAGAGTATATTAAAGAGCAGCTCACAGATGAGCATATAATTAATCACATGCATTAGCTGGGCAGGGAGAGCACACATTCTTTGAACTAAAAAGGCAGATAAAGATAGAAAAAAGATTTTTGGAAATTAGACTATTTTTGTGCCATTAAAACACACATTTGTTCAAGTAATGCACATTTACATACAATACTCATTCAGCTCATTGTTTAAGAAAAAAGAAAAGTTTCTTGACAACAATCCATCTTTTATCCAAATCGCTCCTCAGCTAGAAAACTTCCTTCATGTTTAAAATTATTATTAATGATGGATCCTTTCTGCAAAATTCCTCATTTTCCCTATTTGTGGCAATGACAGCAATGTTATAATGAAATTTCCCCTACACAATATGCACTCACACACAGTAGATAAGGTCATAATCTTCTCATGTTATGAACATGTTTACATCATGCTGTCCTAAAGTTAAAACCTTGATTTCTGTGTTCAGACCACACAAATGGTTCAGTGCACTTAGAGCAACCTGTTGCAAACTGAGGTGGTCATTATAGTATAAAAGCTACTGGCCTCCAAACAAACTCAATATTAGGGTAAGGATAAATGTTCATTTTCATTGGTGGCACCCCAAGCTCTCCAAAATGTACGGTTGAGCCCTCTCAGAACCTTCCCTACTACTGTAGCAGTCGCCATACCTCAAAATATGTTGAATATTGAAACATTATAGAGATATAAATTACAGTTAGGTCTTTGGTGGTTTGCAATGAAGCACAGTGGCACTTCAGCCACTTTTCCTCAATGATATATTGTTATTTATAAGACAGGGAAAACAGACAGGAAAAAAGCAAACAGTCCACAAGCCAAAAAACTCCCAAACCGATGCTTTCAGGTCCCAATGGTTAACATCATTTCTCCTTTTCCAAATTGTAGTTCAGTCCCGGAGCTTCATTTGTCTGTGGTGTTTGAAAGAGAATGAAAGCATTTTTCCTTCCCCTGAAGCAGGTCGGTGGCGTGGAGGAATGGTCTCTGCGGTGGCATGTCGTTTGAGAACTGGACGGAGCCATCTGCCCATCTCTCCATCTCTCTCTTCTAAAGACTGTGGTTGTCAGACCACTCATTTACTGAAATCTCCCCCTTCAGTACTGAGGCCAAGACAGAAGCTATTTTAAAAACAGCAGTAAGGCTTTTCATCAGTGGTGAAGGAGAGTTTCAAAGCAGTAAAAAAAAATAGACAAAAAGCAAATAGAAATAAAGGCCCTACAGGGTGAGAAGAGAAAAGACAAGAAACAACAGAGGTTGAAGGAGAAGAAAAAAATGAGAGATGGCAACCGACATCTGTCTATATTGTATGTTGTATATTGTCCTAGAGACCTGGGGAAACTGT
>JAVQJX010116695.1:0-10526 GCA_036025115.1 Ambassis agassizii | reverse complement strand
GTAGAGGAGAAAGAGAGAAAAGAGAGAGATGAGCCATACATAGTTTGAGACAGAGCAAGTAAGGGGTGCAGATAGTTAGATAGTGAGAGAAACAAGAAGGTTATCCATGATTTAACGCCTATGGGGCCATGAGATGAGCCTTTCCAGTTCAGGCTGCTGTGATTGCTGCCTGGTGTTGGCTTAGGCTGGGGCCTTTCAGCTCATTTCATCATGAAGCTCCTAATGAGGCCTGGGCCGACTCCCTGAGCACGGGGGCTCCAGACACACCTCTGATTGAGGGTACTGAGGGGGCTGCAGCCTCTAAAAGCCAACATAGTTCGGTCCTGTGTATCTGAAGGGGGCTAGGAGGGGGACACGTGGAGGGAAGTGGTGGGTTGGTGTTGCTCCAGGGTGAGCAAGGGGACCTACTTTGTCCCGAGGCTGTGTGAAAAGGTCACTGCCGGTGAGGAGTGCCCAGAGGCCTCTGCTGCAGGGCGTCTAGAGGGAGAGTTGTTTTTGTTCAAACAGGAAGTGGCAGGTTAAGAGGAGCATGCCCATTAAAATATGTCTGCACTTTGCCTCTACAGAAATGGGAGCTTTTGTTGTGGAGTTTGTATCTGGAATGTTAGGACACCTTCCTTCTTATAGTTTGGTAATATTTAAACACACCAAGCTGGCTGTTAATGCCTCATTCCATCAGTTTTGTCATGTGACACCTTGTATCTCTCTTTTTAAAGTTAATAATAGTCAACGACTGAGAGCCGTATGTGGCAGTATGGGTGCCTCCCTAATGAGAGGCGGCTCTAGGGGATATGAAAGGCTGAGCGGTAGGGGCGGGTGGCAGGGGGTGGGGCAGCAGGCTGGTGGAGCGACCTGTCTATTCACCCCGGCTCTGGCCTTTGTGCAGAGTTAATGATGCCACTAATATGTTCTTTAAAGACCACACTGTGATTCATGGCTTTCATTAGCCCTGTGTGCCAGGGTGTCTTTCTCCCTCACTCTCGGTCTCTTTTCTGTCACCCTTTTAATGATGGCCTGGAGACGAGGTGGCACGCTTGACCCTTAATCATATGAGCGGAGAGGAGGCTGGGGTGAATGAGAGGCGGTGATGAGATAGGGAGGTTTTGGGGACGAGCAGGGGGTCGGAGGAGGAAGAAGAAATCAGATGGTTGTTCTTCATAATCCAGCTCCCCGGGGCTGGTTAAAGCGTGACTCTCCTGCTCAGGCTTTACAGATAAAACACACAGTATCTCTCCCTGTTTGATCTAAAATTTAACTGAGTAATGTTTTTTTATCCCTAAAATCCTTCACATTCAGACATTTACACATACTCTTAATCTTTAACCAGAGCACATGGAGGTCAGGTAGACCATGTAATATCTCTGAACTATCAAATCAAAATCAAAAAAGGTATTTATTTTTTTCAGACTACCTTCACCAGGAAACCAAACATATTCAGTGCATTTAATTGGAGATGCTTGTCGCGGAAGATAGTCTTTTCCTAGACCTAACCGAGTACTTTCAATCATTAATCTAATTCTTTCTAAGGATTTCATAGATGTGGAAGAACAAGGCACAGATTTACTATGATCACAAAATCAGAAAAAAACTACCTAACAAGTTGACTTTCACACCTTAGTAAGTGAAAGGAAAGAAAGAAAGAAAAAGCAGCTTAAAGACTCTTTTTTTTTCTCCCAAAGGTCAGTATGGTGAAGAGGACTTACTGTTTGTCCATCACATCTAGATTAACCTTACCCTCACAATCAAGCCCTTTAATTGCAGCACTTCCTTTGAAATTGTTTATTTTTGCCTCTAAATGACAAGGAGATTTAGAAAGGAAAACAAAACACAGAAGGTTGAAATCTGACCTTCTGCACTAACATGTACATGCACACACATTTGTCCTGGACATTGGATGGATTATTACTGAACAGCTAGAGAATGTGGATCAACTGTTCTGCACATTTACACACTGAACATCAAATGTCACATAGACTTAGTGATCGGAACCTCACCAATGACTTTGTAAAAGTTACCAGAACATAACTAACTTAAACAGGATTCAGTGTGTGTGTGTGTGTGTGTGTGTGTGTGTGTGTGTGTGTGTGTGTGTGTGTGTGTGTGTGTGTGTGTGTGTGTGTGTGTGTGTGTGTGTGTGTGTCTATGTACACATATGCCCTGGGTGTGTATGTTCACGGAGGGGTAAACACAGAGTACCTCTCACCCCCAACCGCCTGTTGGGAGGCAGATAAATAAATAAATTACACACACTGTACTTGAGCTTGCTTTGCACAGAATTACAGTTGTTTACAAGTGTGTTGGGGGGTCTGGCAGGTAGAGCTGAGCGTACGTCTCTGTGCATCATGTTGTGCTGTGTTAGGCCAGTGACACTGGGGATAATTTCAATAATTTACACTCTGTGTGATTGCAGGAGATGCCTCATGTGTTGCTTTTTAAAAATGTAAAGCAGGCCATGTTAGACCCTGCCTACCGACCACAACCTCCAAACACACACACACACACACACACACAAACATACAAGCGTAACATGGCTTTGGACCAGGCGAGCACCCAGATGATGAAGAGCAGATGTTTTCCCAACTGGGGGTATGCTCCTAATACTTCTATACCCCCCATCCTATAAAACCATCCTCCCCTTCTTCTCCTCCTCCTGCTCCTCCTTTCCCTCTGGTCTCTATCCAAGCCATCCATTTTTCTGCAGAGTAAAGACAGATTAGGACCTAAATCCCCCGCAATTTGGGTCGTGGCCTTTTGTGTGCTCCGTACGGTGAGAGGAGTAGCACACAACTGGGTCCCCATTTGCTGGAGATCAGAGGGTTAGGCCAGCCGCTGATTGAGGGGGAGCCACACAGTACGGCTATGTTTGGAAAAATAATGAGATTGAATTAAGAGAGAGTCTATGGTGGAGACAAGAGTCAAAAAAAGAGGAGGAGAGGAGTAGGGGGGAAATTAAAGGGTTAAGCAGCACAGATTGGATTGTGAGTAAACCGGTCCGAAGAGCTGTGTGAAAGCAGAAAGAGTGAATTTCTGAATTTCTGAACTGCTGTCCTAAAACATGTGAGTGGCACAAAAAACTATCAAATTTATTTCAAATTGATAACATAGTGAGTAAACACATTCTCTGTTGTTGCTTAATGGACCCCAGCAAAGCTATATTACAGCTATCCGGTCAGTTTTTACAGTAAAGGTCTTTGAGAGGAGGCAGCATGAAAGAGGTTGCTGTCTTCATCAGAATAATTTCTCTTTCAAAGGATGTAAAGACGTGCAGGTAAACAACGAAGAACAAAGTGTGTGTCAGAATGTACTTTACAATGCACACAAAGAACATGTTTGTGTTGTCTGTAGCTGGATGAGTGAGTGTCTACAATTCTAGCACTAGTGAGTTTTTTTTAGGGTGAAAGGGTCTCTATTAAATGTTTTTAATCCCTTATCTGAATATTAAGCAAGTTTTTTTTGTGTCACAGAAATCTGTGGAATAAGAGAACACTGCTCTTGAGACAGCAGCACATTTCAGTTGTTTTGCTCTCACAGCATGATGTTTACAAACTTGAAACTGAAATCAGATTTCTAGAAACAGAGGAGAAAAAAGGAAAGGGCACGTGGCTGCAGCAATCCAATACAGTGCCTCTATTCCTGGCTTGTCTGTATTACCATCTCATCCTAAGTTCAAAGCAGCGTGATGTTAATGAAGGTTCCCATGTACAAAGAGAAGCTTATGTAAATGTTACCTCTCCAGATGTTCTATAGCTCTCAGAGCCAGAACTCCAACTAGCCCCGAGCCACATACTAGCAGTTAGCATTTAGACAAACCTTTGTACCTTCACTTGCCTATAGGGCCTATCAGATCGTCGCAGCCTGAAAATCAATATCTGCTGCTAATGAAGTTTAGCCACACATTTTAATGAAGGACCCAATTTGCATTTGAAAGTAACAAGAGGGGAAATGGGTTCATTTTCCCCCATATCTTATTTAGTATGTACATTTGAACAGAAAGCAATGCGCCAGTTTGTTGTGTGTGGTAACATTTGTCTGTTTGCAAGGAGTTTTATTTTAATTGGGTACTGTACACATGCTGTTATTACATGTCTGAAAAAAAAAATCAACTGATGCCTGCTGTCTGTCGTTTGAACATAAACTAGGCTAAAAAACACAAACACAAAGTTTTCTGTGAAAATACACAGATTACTGGGCAGTATATACAGTACTGGTACTGTAAATAATATATTTTATGAAATTCATTATGAATGTTTCAGATGAACTCAGCATAGTCTTGAAAATCTACACATGCTTTTACAAGTTAAACTCAGATGGCTTTTTGACCCTTTATGAATGTAAGATGTAGACATATTGATATATGTTCAGCTCAGCTCTCTGTCTGACACAGTGTCAGTCCAAACCAAAGGTCACAGTGGGTTACTCTGCTAGCTGACACAAAAACTTTCAACAGCTGACGACTGATCATTATGATGGTTTAAGATGCCTCTTTAAGATGACGGTGTTCATCAATACATGAAAACTCCGCAAACTTTTTCAAAACATTTCATACGTTATAAAGTCAGTTCATTTTCACTGAGCTCAAAGCTATGTGCATGTTTCTTTCTTCTCCTGGTTCCCTCTTTCTGTTCCTCCATCTGTTTAATCTTATACCTATAGCAAGCGTCTACAAACTAAACCAGCTTGTTTACCTTTCTGCTCTACATGAATCATCACACACACCAACTCCTGTTCCTGCTTGTTAGAAGTTAAATTGTTACAGTAGAAAGGCCAAAGGCATGTTTTCTTTTTTCCCCTTTTATTTTATTTTTTTTAAAGTAAATCCTACATTGAGAGAGGGATACATACTGCTTAGGCCTCCAGACTTGATCATATTCAGATAAACAACCCAAATGAACTCTCACATGTTCTCTGAAAAATCTACTGCTTGTTTTTATGGTAAGCTTTGATTTGTGTTCTTGTGGGGGATTCTCTCGTGGACCAGGTAAGACATTGAAGTCTTATCACTTCACTAAACAGCTGCAGCTCACCTTAGGCATTTTTTTATATATATTTTTTTCTGCACCCATGTTTTTTTTTAACTTGTGTTTGACACAGAGGAAGCTGAGCATATGTATGAATACACAGAAATACATGATATAATGCAAAATTCAGCCATCTTTAGACCTTTTGAATTGTAAATTCTCCTTCAAAAATAATAATATTGTGCTCAGTAATTGGTCTGAACCTCTGTTGTGTAAAAAGTGATGTGTAGTACTGAGTTCTACTCGTGCAGCAGGGTTTTTTTTTTTCATGAAAGAACAACCTGCTCATTTTATGTAAATAACAACAAGACTGAGTCTCCTGCGTGCCACACTTGCTTAGAATACTGTGAGATCTCTGCAACAATTTTCACGCTCTCCCCTGCCGGCGAAGTGTGCCACAGTACCAGCTGCAGCAGGAAGGCAACTTCGCCTCCAGCAAGACTAAAGTGTGCATCAGAGTAAAACAGTTGTTTACTTTGTTTGAACTGCCGTATCTCACCCACGGGAGACTGTGTGCTTGAAGTTTTGCATCTTTCCGTCTCAACTTGTGACAAAGGGTCGGATGAATAACAATGTCATTTTCTCTATCCCCTCCCCCCACCACACCGTTTACCTCTCTTTCCTTACCACCCCAACCCAACGACTGCCACCATCGCCCCTCTTCCCCCTCTGCACTCCTCTCGAATAATTCATCGTCTCTTTTAAAGTTTCAGCGTGCAGTAAATTGATGGTGACACACAAACTACATTATGTTTTCTCACTCCTTTTTTTTTATAAACTAACAGCCCTGCTCATCTCTCTTTAATTGCACAGCAGTTGGGGACACAGATGCACACAGATGCAAGAGCAGGAGGGTGAGACGAGAGGAGGGGAAGTGGGGATTAAAAGACAGCAGAGCAGATGATTGTGTAACTTAGTTAAAGTGATGAGGCAGAAGTCCTAAGTGACCCGGCTCAGATGTGAGTGTTGTCTGCGCGCTGACGTGGATACAAGAGAACAGGGAGGGAGTGAGGGCTGACACTCTCTACTTGTAATTACAACTGAATATAATGAATTTAATTTTTCAAAGTTTTCCTCTCAAATTCACCACACAGTTTGAAGTTCATACTGATGTTTACCTTTTTCTTAGTGTGCCGTCAGTCTGTTACTATCACTTTTAATTTAATTCATTTCAGAATTTGGAGGAAAATTTCCCGCACACAATACTATGAGGTGAATCTGAACTGTAGAAATGAAGATTTATATATTTTTGAGGCATCTGTATTGCTCTTTTCCTCCTTGTTTTTTTCTTGCACTATGATTGCAGGAAACAAACAGTTTACTTTATTATTATCTCTGAGCTTGATATAGACATAGCTCTGAGTGAACCATGTCAGTCATGCTGAAGGTGTTCAGAGCACTCAGGGATAAGATCTAAGCAACAAAAGATTATTGATCGGAGAAACAGCAGAATGTTTTTGTTCCGGATCAGGCTGAGGTGTCCACATCTGTGTACTTGTACTTGGCTGCTCTTGTCTTGGTGAACATGTCTCTGAGGAAGTTGAGCAGGAGGCACGTGTGTGACTTAAAACATGTCGATACACATAGCAGCCATTTTATAAATCAAAAACATCTTGAGTCCTCAAGAGAAATGATAAAAAAAACCACTTTTTTTCCTAATCTAAAAAAATCACAAGAGATCAAGGTTGAACAAAATGTGTCAGATGTTGTGTGTGTTTGTACAGTGTTTGTGGAATGATGCGGAGGGGGTCCTTTTCAACTTCCTGTCACTTCCTCGTTTTTTTTTTTTTTGAACCTCTATGTCTCTCCATCTGAAAATAAATAAGTTATACCCAATATCATCATATGTGATTGAAGAGGCTCTGAAATGGAGGAGCGAAGAGCATCGCCCGATGAAGTGAAGTGTTGAAAAGAGTGATTATTTTTGCTTCACTGAGGTCTTATTTTTCAAAGTGCCACTAAAAGCATGAGAGACTTGTGTCACTTTGCACTGGGAGGATGGAGAAGCTGAAGGGTGATTTGATAAGAGATGAAAGGAAAATTAGTGACACCCCGTCCACCTTTTTTTTTTTCCAGACCTTTGCTCAAAATCTTGATACTTCCAAGTGGTTCCAATCATATTCTCCACGAGGCGCTGTGATATTTATGGCTGAGTGCCCACAGCTAAAGCTAATATTATGAGCTTCCACAGTGCCATCCATATTGTTTTACCTCGCGTTGCCTGCGGTGAGGAATAAATAAAGTGCCTTCCTGCCTGCCTGCTGCTGTACAGTGGCTTTGGCAGTCTTGGCTTTCAAAGCACTCTTCCAGCAGGTTGGAGAGGAGGCCGGGCTGCAGAGAGGGGAGAGATGGGAAGAAAGGGGGCTGTCACTTTAGGTTGGGTAATTTTTGACGTGCACGTCAAGACCTTGACAAGGGGAATGTGGCCGGCTTGTACATTAGAGTCAGGCTCACAGGCAGCACAGCACTGGGGACAGGTAGTAATGCAGTCCCAGAGAGTGCTGCTCATCTGCTCACACTATGTACTTGTCTGGTGCCACACAAGGATGCCCCCTGTCGCCCCGGCTCCACTCCCCCATCCCTCTGCAGAAATGACTTTAGTCAGTGAGGGAAGAATCCATTTACAATGTGTGCTTTATAACATCTCCTTGACAATGCAGTAGTGGATTAGAGACATTTGTGATGAATCTTTTATAAAGACTTTTTCCCCCCATCTTTCTTTTCCATGTGCACAGGCTTTCTGGGTCCTGGCGCACCACATGCGCATGTGTCTGTTCGGATGTCATCGCAGATAGGGAGAGGAGATGGCAATGGGTGCTTAGAAAAAAAAAAAGAAAGAAAGGGGAAGAGGGAGAGTGACACAGAATCGTCAGAGTGGGGCATTAAAATTTATCTACAAGTCACAATGGCTGCCATGATAGCGGCGTGAAACTTTCCTTTGAAAATGAACGTCACTTGTCCTCTCAGTCATCCACATGCCTCGCAACCAAGACAAGCGCTCTCTGTCCTCATCAATTCTTCACTGCAATTCTGACATTTACTTCATTCATTTGCATAACTGCGTAAGTCGGTCTGAGCACAGCATTTCCTTTTTCCTCAACTTTAAAATGCTGTTTTAAAATGAATGTCTGCCCAAAATAAATATATAAATATATTCCAAAGTTGACATGATGTTGTTCTACATTATTCCCCTTGAAAAGCGATTTTGTTCATACTTACAGCTACCCAGACGCAGCGGCTGTGGAGGTGCAGGCGCACACACTCGGGCTAACAAACATGCACACAGTTGTCTGGCCTTGCAACCCCATCTGTCTGCCTGCTCTGTGTTGTTAACATTGAAGGATGCATACTGAATTTTACAAACCTGACCAACTGAACATTGTTTTTTTTAATGTGCAAACCTGCACTGTACTCAGTTAGGAAGTTCACTCTTACCAGAATTTGAGTTCATCAGTGATACTGATGGTTTTTGGGACCGCCTCTAAAAACTTCATTTTCATTGTGTTTGCTATGGTGATGATCAGGTCAACAAGGTACAAACTTTTTTTTTGTTTATTGTTTATTTTTCAGGAGGATGCAGTTCAGATGATTTTTGTTTTTAAATCAATCTCACCTGTGGGCCCCCATTGTCCATCTGAAAGGGACATCAGCAGCAGCAGCAGAATCTGAGAGTAAGTGAGTCAATGCAAATGCTGCATGAAAAAAAAAAAGTATTAAAAATTGATCACCTTTCCATTTGAATTCAAGGTAGGCATCACTCTCCATAAGCAGGCCTGTCTCTTTAAATCAGAGGAACTGTCACTTCTTTGACTGCCTGTTTACAAAATATGAGGCTGAAAATGAGACCTGCTCCCTACGGACAAGCTCCTTGTATAAATATAAATAATGAATATTAGATAAATAATTTCTGCCCTTTAATAATGTACAGCTTGATGAAATTCACTTACACTGTGAAACCAAAGAATAACTAAAAGTAGAAAATGCAGTGGGTACAATAGGGGCTCAAGTGTTGTGTGTCAGAGAGACCCTGTGGTCATCTCACTGAAATGATAGCACAAAGAGAGCCATGTAGATTCATACTGCCAGTGCATATGAAATAATTATTAATTACTTCATAAATTTACAATTAACTGCCTTTATAGTCTTAATAATGTAATCAGGGGCGTTATGCCTCAGTCCCTGTGGGAAAGGTGCAGACTGCAAGCGCCTCCTCTGCTCCGCTGCCTGGGTGTCTTCTGGTGTGAAAGAGGGTGGAGAATTGATAAATGGTTAATTATGAAAACCCTTGTGCCAAAGTAAAACTGTAATTAGCCTTAATTGGCTAATTGGATAGAATTGGTGGATGGCATAAGCGTAATTATCTCCTTTTTTTTCAAAGCATTTAGGACATTATTGAGCTGTGACAATGACGATGAAGTCATTTCATTGTACTTATAGTGTGTTTTTACAACACAACCTGCTGTACCCTGCTGTAAAGAAAACTTTTTTTGCCTGTCACACAACATATTTGACAGCTTTCGCTCACTTTTAGGTATTGACATGTTGCTCTCCATCTGCTGCATAAAAGGCTATAAGCCCAACTTCCTGATTCCTACAGATCGTGCAAAGGCCTTCACTCTGGTCTGACACAGTCAAGATTTTTTTTCTGTCTTCCTCTCAGCTCCTTCCTCTCTCTCAAACACAAACTCACACTGAGTATTAGAGCAGCTCAGCTCAAGGTGCTCAGACTCTCTGCTAATAACACCATCTAGAATTCACGCCCTCCAAATAGGTTAATGTGTTTTTGCCCAGAGGGCCCTATCTACCTCAACAGCAGAACTCTCTCTGCACTTCCATTAAGCTAGAACACTGCTGCCTATTAGCAGCTTTGGTGTGTATGGGGCCCAGAAGTGAGAATGTGTGTGCATACAGACACAGTTTGTGTGTGTGTGTTTGGACCACAGAGGTGCTCTTTAGTGCGCTGAGGGTGCCACTACCTGGAGCTGCCTGGTGTGCTGTGTTAACTGTTGCAGGAGAACAGTGTTATGGCCCCTGACAGCTTGTTAAAGACTTCACCGAGTTGTCTGTCCGGTTGTGTATTAGCACCTAGTGGTACACATTTTTAAACACACACACATACACACTCACACATATTCTTGTTTGTTAACAGAAGTGTGTAAAGCAGGAGGTTTAACAAGGCTTTCTTTACTAAAAACATGATGCTGTCACTATCACAAAGTAAACACGTACATGTTACTATGTCTGGTTTGTTTGCTTGTTAAAATGTACAAACACCTCTTAACTGATTGGTGAACCAATTGATCTGATGAAAAAGTGTTCCTATTGTACACAAGATGTATAAGTGACAAATTGTAGTATTGTAAATATAAATGATTCACATGTATTCAAGTGTATATAATGCCCAGGATATTATCAATACCGCAAAACAGGCCTGTCACTTTTCTGTTACACTTTACATAGTACACGCTTTTTCATCCTGTTGAGCTGTTAACATCTTTTGTTAAAATT
>JAVQJX010116576.1:0-11883 GCA_036025115.1 Ambassis agassizii | reverse complement strand
CCCCCCCCCCCCCCCCCCCCCCCCCCCCCCCCCCCCCCCCCCCCCCCCCCGCCCCGCCCCCCCCACTCAACACAAAGCGTGAGATCTGCAGACCACTAAATCACTAATGTTATACAAGGTCTGCCCCCTGTGTTTTATATAGCCAGCATGCCAGCCAACTCCCACAGATGAATCCACAGCTGCGCTTTTTGCTCAGTTTACCCACATGGACTAGTACACCAGAGTCATGGTACCGTCACATATTAATTACCTCACTGAAAACAAAGTTTGCTCCTGAGCATTTTGGCAGTGATACTCATCTTATTTTTAAACAGGTTCAAATGTAACCCAGCATAATGGAGGGAAACAGGTCTTTAAAAAGCTTCTTAATGTCAACAGCCATCCAGTTCACAATCCACAGAGCTTCTGTGACTCATCACTCGTCAGATGAAACCTCACATATCAACCTTGCCTTTCTGATATGACCTACCGTTGCTCAAAGTTTTGAATTCTGGCAGCAGCGTAGCGGTTTTTATAGGGCAGTTTATAATATTTCACTGTTAATTATCCTGCAGATTCTTTTTTTTCCTGGATGCAGGCATCAATAAATTTGGTCCTCGTTTCTCAAACTGAGCTATCCAGGTCTGTCCGATG
Source organism: Ambassis agassizii (assembly GCA_036025115.1). Classification (NCBI taxonomy): domain Eukaryota; kingdom Metazoa; phylum Chordata; class Actinopteri; family Ambassidae; genus Ambassis; species Ambassis agassizii. The sequence goes on along the minus strand of JAVQJX010116576.1, from coordinate 11,250 downwards.
AAGAGCGCGCTCCTCACTGAGCAATGACTATCCATCTATATGAGACACCGCTGGGTCATGCTGCGCTCTTCACACTCACGCCCTTAAAGGAATATGATGCTGGAATAAACCTCCACTGTGTTTACTCACATATATCAAGTCATATCATCTGTTACATATTGCAACATCCGTACTATTGCCAACACTGCACAAATATTGTTACGCAACATTGCTGTTGTGCCTGAAATCCCCTAAGCGTGCCACTGTCCAATAAAGCCTTTAAATGCTGCTCGTTTGCAGTTCTCTTAGTCCTTGTAAATAAGCCACACTCCCAGCTCTGGTGAAAATGGGCACATTATGCAAAGCATTATACATTATACATTTAGAGGAAAACACATTTCCAAATGACTCTTCATTGTAGTTCAAAACAACCAATCCCATAATATGAAATTACAGGGTTAAACAGCTCCTTTTTTTTCCACTACTGAGACTTTTTGATTTCTCTGCCTCACAATAAGGATCAGAACATTTAAAAGTGAATAACTAGGTTCATGGCTGTTTTCTGTTGCACTTTTCATGTAGCACACTCTTGACTAATCAGCCAGATCCTTCATTTAACAAGCCAAGAGCCACTAATAAGCAGCTATGAAAGCTGATAATGGCCTCTGACTGCTGAGAGTGACTGTTAACCTGCTGCTGTGTGTGTGTGAAAAGAGCCCTAGCATACATGTCATGGCCATGTAAACCTTGCGCTTCAGCTGCCTTTAGAACAAATAGCTCTTTCCAGCTTCCTTGATCCTTGTCCAGCTTTGCAGTGCGTAATGTCCGCCCTTCATCTGCTTGGCTCGCAGATGAAGTTTGTTGTTTACATACTTTAAAGTCAAGAGACTCTGTATCCTTCTGTGCAGTTTGCCAAACAAAACCTAATCAACATGCCGCAGGTCACAGGAAGTCAGGCCTTTGAATGTGGAGCAATGGTTCCATCAGTCATCATATCAACTCTGAAGGCACTTTTAAAAAACACATGTGGTTTATGGTGTGTATTTGTCATTCCACTAAGCCATAATTAATAGTCTATGTTAAAGTAACTGCTTTCTGCTTGTGTATTTGTTTTACCTCTCGCACAAGGCACCTTGGTCACAACACATTTTCTCCTCTCTGTCTCTAGAGCGCAGCTTTGTGAGGGCGCAGGAGCAGTGGAGTCATCTGGACTGTGAACCTGAGGAAGCGGTACACGAATCCGGGACTGGGAGCCTTTCTTAAATCCACATGTTTTGTTCTTCTTCATACAGGAACTCCATTGGCTCCACTCACCCAGTTCACACTCTGAAGTACGCTGACCTGGGAGCAGAAATAAACGTGAATTTTCCACAGCTCTCACATTTGTTTCACAGCCTCTCTGTCTGCTTTTCACAGCTCTGCAGTTTCAACTCAGGGATAATGAGTTTAAGCAATTTAGAAATCTGAAAACAATTTCGCCTTTTTGATGTTTGACTAGAGAAGGATGGAGTGAGAACCTGAAGCAGCTTCTTTGACTGTTGAGCGTGTTTTTAAGTTTTTAAACCTTTTAAACTTTTGATTTTTTTCAATTATATTTTTTAATTACATTTTACATTTTTTTATTATTATTTTTTATCACAGTGCACCAAGATTTATCTATTCATTTATTACAGGATGTTGTTGCAAATGTTTGAGTTGTGTGGTTTAGATAAAATATCACAGAAAAAATTGGCCGTAATGATCAATGTAACTTTTGGATTTTAACCTCACCAGTGGGGATTATGCTTCAGTGGATTAATAATGCTGTTTCTAACAAAGAACAGAATTAAAGAACAACAAAAAAAAGCTTACCCACACACTCCATGGTCTCATTGACGGTGCGCTGGCCCGGGGGGCAGCTGATGTAACATCGGCCACTGTGTGAATACAAACCCTCCTTACATTTTGTGCAAAAATTGCGATTGAAACACGCTTCACAATTGTCTATTTTACATTCTGAAAAACACAGAGGAGACAAAAACAGGGAGAAAAGGGAGTAAGCATGGATCAGTTCAGTTGACAAATTGCCTTGAAATGCTTTTGTTCAAGAAAAAAAAACTTCTAATGGAACCAAACAAGTTTTATTTTAATAGAATATTCATTGTTCTAATTTACAGTTCTCCAGAGAGAACAAGGACAGGGGGAACTCGATTTTTATTTCCTCTGAGAGATTTATTAGTGATTAAATTACATGGGCTCTCTTTAGTGGGGGTAACTCTCTCCTCTTAAAAACACATGCACTACAGCCCTTGTTTGTTTGGAACTGGAGGATGCTAAGTACAGCCAGGACTCTATCATTACAGAGGATTTCTCAAGAATGGTTTTCCTCACACCTCAGGTTCATTAAAATCTACTCAACAAATAAACATCTTGAAAAACCGACCAAAAGAAGAAATAAACAACAAAAAATGACGCCTTAAAGGACTTCCATGTGATTTAGTATTATCCTTTTTCTAATAGTTCATTGCATCTAACATAAATAGTCAAATCTGTTAAAGTTATGTCTTTTAACGTCTGTTTAAAAAAATATATTCAGACACACTGTTCTGAACTTGAGAATGTACTCTGCTGCTGGTCTGATGCCAAGATCAGAAATGATCTAACACGGAATCCCTCCATGGGATCCATAATGTTCCTGCCTCCTGCTCCCAATTACTATTTTTAAGCTCCTGACAGCTAAATTTGACAGTACTGACATTTGTAGCCCCATAATGCAAGACAAATGTTGCTAACAAGACATTCTGGGATGACATGTATAAAGTCAGATGATTGGATAATAACCCAGGTTAGCCACTGAGGGCCTCCAAAAAGAATTTGGAGAGGAAAGTCGGCACTCACTGCAACAAAGAATGAAACAAAGCTGCATCCAGAACAGCACATACGAATGAGACTGCCTTAAAATGAATAGTGAGTTTAACAGAAATAATCACAAATTGAAAACTTTAAAGTTATACAAGGCACCAACAGGGGGGGGTCACAAGATGATTTCCAGAAAGCGATAAAAAAAAAGAAAATAGATTTTATTTATTAATTTTATTGTTATGCTATCATTTTTCTCTCTTACTCATAAATGCAATTTACTTTTTTTAAATTAACCATGTAAAGAACAATTACACTATAACTTAGAAAGTGTTCTGCACCACGGTGACACATGCGGGCAGGTAGTACTGTTTTTTGGAGCTAGCTCCCAACAATTTCATGTGTGGGTAGTATAAGACATTTTCATCAGGTCACCATTCACTCTAATCACAGCGAATCATCCGACGTCTGATCTGAGGACTTACTGAACTTTCAACTGATCGAACCTCAGAGACGCTGGTTGAGTTCTGGATTTCGGTGGAGACTGAATAAGCACAGTTATGGATGTACTGACGCCATTTACATCACATTAGGTGAGTTGTCCTGCACGCATCAGCGCATTACACACGCACAGACGCACATTTATGTTAATTGTTTTAGCTTTATTTTTTGTCCTTCTCCTGCCACCTGTGTTCACTTGTTATTTCAGTTCTTACACTGGGCTTCTTTTACTCTTGTGTCAGTTTCTAAAAGGATAAAATGGTTGTCAGGTTGTGTTGTTGCTTTGTCTGTTTTGCCTGTGCGCAGTTTGTTAACAAAAATGATACAGATGCATATAGACCATTCATCCCTGCCTCATTCCTGAGTTCAGACTTTTTCCTCAAAATTCGGAGATTAAAAAATTCTGATTTCTTGGAGAGCTCTTTTGTGGCACTAATGTTCTGTAACAGTGACTCAAAGCAATAAATGTGAGTGAATGTCATTAAGCATGTGGTAAGAAGTCAGAAGAAGCCAGCCCTCATTATACTTAATCTTTTGAATTATTCTGAACTGACAAATGTTTAGTCATTTCATCCCAACAACCCCCCCTCCTCCCCCCTTAAGATCCCCTATCTGTTACTGAGGAAACCATGTATACACACTGTATATACTGTGAGTGTCTATCAGGATAAAATACATGTAAAAGTGAAAGCATAACAAACACGGATTGTGGCCTGGCATGAACCCGGCACAATGAAGGCCAAATACAAAACACAGACATCCTCCCAGAAACAGACAAACAACAATGCATTAGAACTGTTTTTGTTGAGATTTTGTTCCAATCCCGTTTTCTGCCCACACATAAGGGGAAACAGACAACAGACGGAGCTGCTGGCACTCCTCAGCCTAACAGAACAGGACCGGTGCCACCAGAACCAACAAAGTAACTCTGGTGAATGAGTGTGGCCGGCCTTTCACCCACCTTCCAAATGAGCCAAATCTGTCGATGACAATAAGTAAGAGAATTGTATTTAAAGATTCTTTGGATATTTGCTGGTATTTACTATGTTTTGACTTTTTCCACCAAGACAAAAGACTGCATCTTATTCACTAACAAACACTGTGCAGTGTATGCAAACATGTTGTTAGTGGCAGACTTCTTGAAAATGAGAAATTGTACTTTGTCAAATATGTTTATTGTTGTAAGAGCAGCTGTGTTAGTGTTAGGAAACCCAAACCCTAACCCTGAATATGATCTTTTCCTAAACATAACCAGGTATTTATATTTAGTGCTCAAGCCTGACCAGGTATGATACTGGTAGCATTTGCATACTAATCACAGCCTGTTTGAATTTGATTATATATTTAATTGTTTTTTTCTTGCTATTCTGATTGACATTTATGCACAAAAATACCGGATTGACCTAGCAATGGGCAATATAGCCTCCAAATTATATCATGATATTTCATGACGACAGTGATTGCCATTTCAGACTGCATTATTTATATTTTACACAGTATGAAAGACATTTCCACTGTTCAAATATTTACTCATTTATTTAGTCATTTTGAACACACCACGTCCTCCAACTGAAATCTTGTCATCATAAGGTTTCAGCAGCAATAACAAACTAGTGCCAAAAGTCAAACTGTGTAATAAATTAAAAGTTCTTTTATTACACAGTTAAACAGAATTCGACTAAATACAAATGTTAAAAGCAAATGTTAAAAAACGGCAAACACACGTTCAGACTGCTGTGCTCCAGCTGTGCTCGGTTGAGCCACCTGTTTACTGTCAGGCCGCACATCACAGACTCCTCGTGTCTTCATAACCTGGCTGTATTTACACGTGTGTTTTTGCTTCCAGTGATAAAACATGTTTGGTTCGATCTTTTGCTTTAAATGTTCTCTGGCATATTTCTTTTTCTTGCACTTCTGACCTTTTGTAATCAAAACACTTCCACGGCACAGTGCTCATTTTTATGGTACTGAATCCTCATTAGTAGAAACTGTCGCTCCTCCATTAATCATAAGTGATGATGTGTAAGTATCAAACGGCTAGGAATGTAAATGCCTTATAACTTTATCATAATGTAAATTTTGTGAAATAACAATTTATCACGTAGAAATATGTACCGACACGATATGGCACCACCCCTACGTTGGATTGCATTAAAATCCATGTTTTTCTTTTGTATTGCGTTTGACGGAAATGTACATTCATTTGGCACACTAATAGATTAAACATGGCCGTACTTGCCATAACAGTAACACTAATAACCACCAATACCTTTTCAATAAATGAATTTAAAAATTCTGAAAAATGTCATACTCAAGATATTTGAACCTACTAAGGAGTCCATGTGTGTAATGTGCCTGCGCGTCTTACCCATGTACCACTGACATCATATTCAACACAAAGTAAAACTCACGAGTGCATCGGTTGTTGCCCTCTGGGTTCCTCATGCCAAAGTATCCCATGGGACAGGAGGCCAGGCACACGCCTATCTGACGGATGTCGTTCCGCTCCAGGAAGATGAAGAGCTTGGGCTTACATTTAATGCAGCCATTATACTCAGAGCATCGGTCACAGCCTTTGGGGCAAGATGGTGGCCCTTCAGTACTAACTGTGGAAACAAAAGTTAAACAGAGAGAAAGGAACAGTCACGTCGATGTAGGTAACAGAGCAGCATGCCGTACCATTACATAAAAACTGAAATTGTTTCCAGGCACATATGAATTTTAATGAGGACATAAAAACGGCATTTGTCGACATTGTCGACTGAAATATTTTGCAGGCATTTCCACAGACAGTCATAAACATACCAGCACTTTACCATTCCAACAAACAGGGATTAAAGAGTCCAGCTTAATCTAAGGCCAAACATCTTTCTTTAAACACTTACTCTCTGTTTACTTCAAACTGCTTGCTGGAGATCCCTAACAGATTTTCACAGTGGTTATTGGGTCTGACAGTCAACCAAGAGCCAGTCAGAATCAGGCAGCTAACACTGGGGTCAATCACAAATGGTCTTGGCTTTAGGAAATTGCAAAAGCTTTAATCTAGTAGTACCAAGCAGAAAATATCTCCCGTCTGAATATGTGCAGCAGATACATTTACGCTCCCCTTACATCTAATCCCAGGCTCAGACCTGAATCCAAAGCAGCAAACACATGGCACACACAAACGGTGATCGAAATCATTTCGAGGAAATGTGTGTTAAAGTGCACATCCTTTTTCTAGAAACCCCTCTGAGACAAAACAACAGTTGTCTAAGTTGATTTACAGTCCTGTACTATATCAGCTCTAAATATACATACTCTCATCCAGCAATCAATCCGCAGTCCTGCCTCCCAGAGATAAGTCAGAGGGTAAAAGCGTTAAAAGGGTTCTCACACGAATATGTCTGAGTAACCAACAGCAATTACAGCTGTGCCTTATTGCTCACTATCACTAAAAATGATAAAAGTAATAATGGGCTTGAGCAGTAATCTTTAACCACAGCAGAGAGGAGTGCATAAATCCAAGAATGTGATGTCGTAAACACTTTTTGATTCAGGAAGGCATCAGAAATGAGGCAGTTTGTGCGTACAGAACAATATTTTACAATGTGTGATTGGTTTCGGTTTGATCTTTGCATGACACTGAATTCATTTAGAGAGGGAACGCTGAAAGCCTACGGGGAAGAAAACAAAGTCCTCAGCTATTTGCCCATCAGGGGGGATGGTTGAAGAAAACTGAATGTGATTACATTAAAGACATTAAAAGCTGTAAATCAAATGTGTAAATTGCAAACATCTTTATCTGCAAGGGGAAAAGCCTACACTGACTGGGGAAGGCACTCATGTATATGGTGGCTGACCCCAATCCTTCTGTCTTCATTACAGTGCTGCAAGATGAACTGCAACATCATCATTTATGTGACTGCAATATTCACTGTAAGAAATACACTCAATTTCTACAACAAACGACAGTTCTTCTCCAGAATGTGTGATTTTAATAACACCACATCTGTTACTGTGGCCTGTCATGGTATTATATGAATTCAGCTTCAGAGAGGTTGGGGTGAGCTTGGCATTGGCTGAAAGCTCCTTGTGTGTAGACGAAGAATTATTTCAAAGCTGACAGTAACCCCGAGGCTCAGAGACGTATACTGCAAGTGGACCTGAGCTCCGTCTCTGTGGTTGCGTGAGGTCAGAAAAATGCTTACAACAATATCGTCAGCATGATCTAACTGAGAGCTTAGGACTGTCAGGTACTCATTCCTTTATGTGTCCATACGACTAGACACAGAAAAAGCGCTGGCTTTGAGAATAAATCCATCAAAACCCCCTCTATAAACAACTCTAATACCCATAAAAGTTTTACATAAACTGAGGGAGGCATTATCTTAAAAAGAGGAAGAAAGATGAGCCATTCTGAGGAAACAGTGAACCTCACATAACCCAACTAGGAAAAACAAATGTGAATGATGAGAAAATAAACAAAATGTTATCTTTACTTTGCTTGTTAAATATTTATAGGACGTCCACCACAGTAAGTCAGACCACAGAAACGAAAAGCAGCAGCGCAATGGAAGGAAAAAAAAAAAAAAAGACATCAAAACAAACTGACAAAGTGAGAACTCACCCCGTCTCTGCCTTCTCGCCTTGGAGAGCTTGAGAACATCGCTGTGACCCACGGAGCTGAGAAAGACCATTGCCAGTGCCACCAGTCCCAGCTGCATAGTCCCTGTTGCCTTCCAGGCTATGCAGGGTCCCCCCCTGCAACCAGATGGATCAGGTGGGGGGGTCCCCCTTCCTCTGTGGGACAGGTGGATCCCTCTGCTGCTGGGACTGATACTTCCCCCTCTCTCCTGCCTGTAGAACTGCTCTGTCTGTCTGTCCCTCCCCCCAGTCTCTCTATATCTTTCACTCTAGTGGCTGATGCATCCGCAACGCGGTGTAGTGGAGTGTGATGCTGCGGTTGAAAGTCCAAATAAGCCCAAGGCGCAACAAGCCATCGTGCTGGTGGTGGTGGTACTGGCTAAGGGAGTAAACAGAACGGGGCTGCAGGACAGAGGGAGGGACGGAGGGGAAGGTCACAGGGTTGTGCAGAGGATGATGAAGAGGAGAGTGCTGAACTTCTAACGGGTCAACCCATGAAGCTTGGCGTTTGCTGTCGGTGAGAGTCTGAGCCCACAAGCATGTGCCCTGTTGAAAAGGAGGAACATAATAAGGGCAGGTTTAAAGTACAGGAATGCTCTGCTTCACTGAGACCTGATGAAGAAATGAAACTTCTGTCATACACGTTTTAATGATGTAAAGATTAGTTTGAAGGAAAGACTGACGACGAGTTCTTTTGTTCTTTTGTGAGATTAGGTATCCAGCTCTTCCTTTGTCAGAATGTATTTACTTCCCTCAGGCTTTATGTAATTGTCTATATAGTTGTCAAGATGTGACTGGTTCTATCGTCCCCAACTTGACCCCTCACAAAACCACTCTAAATACACACGAGAGGTATAAATCTTCTAATCTAACTATCAGCAGGAGAACAGATAAGCCAATATTTGGGTTGATCTTTTCCAAAAACATTAAACTATTGCTTAAATATGTTTTTCTAATATCAGTGTGCTGTCAGCAACATTTCAATTCCAAACAGATGCAAGGAAGATGACCTAAACTTCATCCGCTGCAGTATGATACATATTTATACTGTACTACTCCAACATCAGAGGTCTCTAACCACATGACTGGCTAAATCAAATGATCAGTCACACAAAAAGGAAACCGAATACTCCAAACACTTTGAGGGTTATGACATTTCATGCTGTATTTAGCCCAGGATGATAAATTAAACATGTTTGTCCTTTGGAAATATTATGAAGTCAGCTCGCTGTGGGAAATGCAGCACACACACACACACACACACACACACACATTGATGGGCTTTTTTTTTGTCATATTTGGTGCTGAGATCTTTTTTAGATAGTGTCATGTGCTGCCTGTATTTACAGCTCTAGTGTGAAGAGGACACACAGAACATGTTAGTATCTGAACAATGGGAGGTCCTCCCGCGCAGCTCAATAAAGACAAAAAAGGACCATATTTGGCCGTTGAGTTGGTTGTGGCTCTGAATCACACTGAGGACAATGCCATTTGGTGTGTCTAAACATTCCAACAGACAACTTTACATTCTTTAAGAATAAATCAAAAGGGACAAAATAAATGCATATTCATCTGGACTTAAGGAAAATATTTAGGCGAATAATGATCATGCCTGATGCTTCAAACACAAACACGACTGTTCAATTTCATGTGTATTTTTTTTTTATTTTATTTTAATCTAATACACATGGGTATAAGTGCATGCAGCACTCATAGCTGTACTCTATTTTAACATTTAACAAAAGTCACAAAGAACAAATGTGTTGATCTGAGCAGCAGTGCTGTACGGAGTGACGTCTGACTAACCCTGTAGCCTAACCCAAAATCATGCTTAAAAATCGTATTTTGTAAAGAAAAGAAAAAGGAAATTCCTTTTCTAATCATTACTGTTCCACAGCATTGCTTAACTTCGAGGCACTTGTATCCTTTTCCTAAATGGGAAACAGTTCAGACTCGCTCTCTAGGTTTATTTATTTCTTAACACTTAATGACTCACGATATCACTGACACCTCTCGGCAAAAGTCATATTTACAAGATAGAGCCAAGAGCGCGTCGTAGCCAGCCTTCTGCAGCACCTGTTTGTTCCTCGGAGAGAAAGATGGTGATTGGAGACCGTCAGACATGCTAAGTCTTTCTGGATCAGTTAAAAACACAACCTTTTCCAGCTCTGAGTAACCAGAGGCATGTGCCAGAGACTCTTTCATAACCCAGCCTCCCACCATTCTGTGATACTTGCCAAAAGCCCACCTCAGCCCGTCTATCTGTGATCACACACACACACACACTCTGTGGAGATAAGAGGCAGGACTCGGAGTGCAGTTACTTCTCTGACTCTGTTGCATTTCTTTTCTTTAGCATGCACACGGCACAAACAGCCATTTCACTGAGCAAGTGTGGCACCTGTAAGCTTTATAAAGTTCTCTGTGTCTGCTCCCTCTTCCATTTAACTGTGTGCCTTTCCCCACCAATAGCCACATTCAGCCGAGTCCAATGAAACTAAGCCCGACTCATGAAATAGTCAGGAGATTAAATTGCCTCCTTTGTAAGTCCTAAGTTTGATCTATCAATTATTCAAATGCTGAAAGGGAGCCCCCACACTGGGAATTTACTGAACTTGAGAAGGTGCCACAACTCTGAGCTCAGAGTTACAAATGCCTGTTGATGAACTTTATGCCTGTAACTCAACCTACTGGCAACAAAGATCATCTATATGTACCCTATGATGTGTGCCAGAACGAGTCAATCGCACACAGACTTTCTGAGAAGCAGGGTAATAGAGCCATACAGTTGCAAGCAAGCCAAACAAACCAACAATGAAAAGCATAAGAGAGTCATAAAGAGATGATGCAAGAGGAAGAGGGAAAATAAGGTGTTGACTGAGCGTATCCCTGATTTATCATCATCCTTATGAGAGCTCTCAACAATGTTTAATCTGAAGAGAAACCCCTGCAGCTTCCACAGTCGCCAGATTTAAGGAGTTCAGGGAGCGAGAGGTCAAACATGCAGCAATTGATTATATGCGGAACACTTCTGAGTGTCACTGGCATCTTTCCTTCAATCAAAGCAACCACAAGCTCTCGTGTAAAGCCTGCAGAGCTCCGGGAGTCTGAGGGTTGATCCTGCACAGGTCAAAATTCCCCTTAGAGACTTACACAGCATGCTGGATTACAGCTATTTGCATTACACTTCTACACTCCACTGTTATTTACTTATTTTGTTTTCTAAATATCAGTCACTGTGAGGATGAAATATGCAGATGTGTTTGTAGATGGATGTAATTATGGCAAAGAAAATGAATATTAATA
>JAVQJX010116484.1:0-13191 GCA_036025115.1 Ambassis agassizii | reverse complement strand
TTTGTGGTGTGTGTGTCCCCCCCACCCCCACCACATGCATGCATCAGTAATTCAGCGGACAGGATGCGTATAGATTGCCCCCCCCCCCCCCCCCCCTGTACAACAGCCTTTTCTCATGCTTCAGCTTATATTATATGTGTGTGTGATGGAACAACACTGTGTTCTTGTTTCTCTGCAGGCTTTCCAAAGAGGAGAAATCGTACATAACTGAAGCAAAGCAGCTGGAGGAGAAGGTCGAGCGGCTGAAGACGGAGGCGGCGGATGAATACCTCATCAAGAAACAGGTATTTAATGTTTTCTTCAGTCAGACAGTGAATGATGTCTCTATGATTTGCCCCCTCATTCATGTGATGAGGTCAGTCCACAGTGATAATGAAGAATTGGGTTTAGAGAAGAGAATAATTAGTGATTTTGTTATGTGCTTGATGCAGATGTAATTATGCCATGTTACTTTATCAGAGTTTCGCATTCTGACTGCGACCACATACTTCCATCACATGGTACTGCTGTACTTACAGTGATGTCACTATGCTGGTACAAACGCATTATAGCACTGTTGATGAGTTGAGTGACAGCAGACTCCAAAGTTGGATAGTGGTAACGATGCAGAATGAGGGAAAGTTGATGAGATAGTTTTAGTTGTCAGGATACTGCAGGTCTGGAAAGTTTCTTTATCGACCGTCGCTCCAGTGTCTTGCCTGCTTGTGTGGCAGCATAAACAAAAAAACATCATAAGAAGTGTAAAAACTTCCCTAAATACTGTCAGCAACGTCAGCATGGAGGCCGCCATCTTGGCAACACCAGATTCAGCTAACTCCTTATTAATCCAAATACGGGCGAAGAGGTTTAGCCGAGATTTGCTTGTGAGCTGTGTTGTAAGCCTCAATATAATTTAGCAGTTAAAATTTACCCGATATAAAGAGTCGCCCTCAAGTGGCCATTTGAGGAACTACAATATATGTGGACACACATTGTGTTTAATTGTCCTCGTGTTTGACATAGACTTGTGCCTGACTCCAGTTCATTTGGCAGGGAGTAACATTTCAGATTCTGTGAGTGTCCTGTTTTGTTTGTTCATTCCTAGAGCGCCAGCTCAGGCTGAGCATCAGGCTCGGCTGGTGTTAAATGGGTAGATTGCGAGGCCAGATGGATTATGGTTGGAGATGAGAGGTCTGAGGCAGGATGGATTAGAGGTTTTTATTTTAACGGAATCAATACGCTGTAAGTGTCATCTTTATCCCCGGCTGATGGGATCATTCCACTGCACCGGGAGGGCACCCTGACTTTCCTTGTCACATCGAGACGGCAACCAACTAGGCTAGTTGTCTCTCAGTGTGTCAGTTAGACACTTGGATGAACTCGTACACAGTCAGGCAGGCAGGCTGCCGTGTAATGTACATGTGTGTGTGCCTCACACACACAGGGCCAGGTGAGGAAGCATCTGTCATGAGCGAGTGTGTCTGACAGCGTTAGCCAGCTCTTCTCTGCACTTTAGGGTGCCAGCTGGGGGAATTCCACATTATCCGTGGCTGTGAAAGTTCCTCCAGGCTGTAACACACTTTCACTACAGGCGTAGTAATACCTCTTTACGCCCGATCACAGCGCCCTCGGCTCAGGGTTTCTTCATCCATCCAGGTGTGCAGCCAGATCCAGGCGGTCCCCCGCTGCCCAGCTCCCGGCCCGATCAATAACTCAATAACATTTTTCATACTGCTGGCTTGTTGGGAGATGCCCCCCCACCCCCCACCCCCACCCCCCGCTCTCCTCTCACACACACACACACACTCCAGAGTGGGATGCCCTCAGGAACAGAATGAATAAAATCTCACTTAAAAAATGGTATAAACTGGAACAGTGATTAAAGATGGCGTCGCCTCATTGTTGTTTTTTTCAGATGGAGGTGTTGCAGGAGTCCAGAATGATGATCCCAGACTGTCACCGCCGGCTGGCCGTAGCACACGCAGACCTGCTGCAGTTATTAGTAAGTATCACCGCTCATCTCACAACACCTTTAAAATAAAATATGGCCTTTTTTCTATAGATATATTGGTAGGTAAAGGTGTCATAGTGTTGTCAGTATTGGTTGTATAGGGCCTCGCACATTAACTTTAAATCTGGCTCCATCATCAGGTCAAAACGTTTAATTATTCCCGCAAAGCAAATGTCATTTTATTAAGCTTTTGTTAGCGGGGCAGAAGCATAAAGTAGAGATGAGACGTTAAAGTAATGAAGGCTAAATGTGTGAGATTTAAATGTGAAGCTGCAGCCTTCAACAGGAAACTGCAATTCCCAAAGTGGCCACTAGAGGATGGCTCTAAAAAAAAAAAAATCAACATGACCTCCACGTTTAAAGAAGAAAGAAACCTTTACACATGGCAGTTAAAAATCTTTCTATGCAAACATGGAGCGTTCAAAACCCTCCAGGACTGACACTGACATGTGGAGAAGCAAACAGAAGCATGCATGTCGCAGGGTCGTCTCAATTAATGCCGAGCAACAGCCGTGCAGCTGATGGTGAGACGGAGAGAGCTAACCCGGAATTAGCGACATGCCCCCCCCCCTCCCTTTCCCCATAACTCCGTCTCTTCTCTCTGCCCTTAGACAGACATATATGCTCATCACAGCTCATTAGCAGCGCTGTCACTGCGGTGACCACCACAGGAACTCACACACACTTCATTAAAGGACACCTTTAACTCGGCTAAATTTAGATCCCTATGTAACAGCAAAGTTATCTCATTTTGAGTTTATGGCAACAAAACAAACGCTGTGTGTTTGTGTCTCTTCAGGAAACAGAAGAGGAATTGGCAGAAGCAGAGGAGTACAAAGAGGCTAGAAACGTGTTGGACTCGGTGAAGCTTGAAGGATGATTTCTCTTGTGTTTCACTGTGAGATTTCACCTGTTTAAATGTCCATTCCTTTCCTTAAAGGCCTTGTTTGGAAGCAGAGGAGGCAAAAGTGAATCCATTCAAAGCCTCTGCTCTTACTGTTGTTGTGTGCTCCTCCTGTGTGTTAAAACCCGTCACAGCAGAGGAGTTTTTTTTTTATTTGTTGTACTAACACTTGAGTGTTTTCTGCACCAATGACCATAAATTTTAATGACGTAGAAACACTGTATACTCTCATTAATTTGGTCATTTTTTTCTGATGTTTGGAACACCAAAACTATCCCAAATATGATAATATTTCTGATACAAATATGACTTTTTTTTTCTTGCCTTAAAACATGATGATTTTTTCCTCCTTGGTTGACTAATCAATGAATCATTTCCACCCTGACTGATGGATTTAATTGCACAGTGTATTCAAATGCTGGTGTTCCTGTTAACAGCAGTGGAAAATGGATTGTGTCTTGATACCTACAATAAAGACAAGAGCTCTTTGGGCAGCCCCCTGTCAGTCAAATGACAAATGTTGGTTATGGCCATGAATGACAAAACAGGCCTGCATGTCTAATGTCCCTGCTGCAGCCACATCTATTATCCAAACGGCCTAAAATAACGACACCTTATATTAAGGCTGAGAGAGTCCTTCCTAAATAGTCATACTAATAAATGAACTCAATTGGCAGACAAATTAAGGTTACATTTGACTTGATCCTTATTTTACAGATTTCGATAATTATCGGGATCACCCCAAAGTCTCATTACCGCCCTAATGAGGCGCTGCTACTCCGTGACATCTACCCCGCTCCATCTCGTTAAGGAAATCGCTCTTCAATGCTGATTATTTTATTTGGAGGTATAATTATATTTCTTTCGGATAAATCACGGCTTAATGGAGTCCGTACAGAGGGCAGCGGCGCTTTAATTGAGGCATGAGATGCAGCAGCGGGGCGCTACACCTGGGTTTATGTGACCGGAGGACCCGTACAGGCTGCTGGCTGAGCTCTGAACACGCACATGTGGCTGCATGAGACGTGCTCAGGGTCCTGTACTGCAGAGGTTACTGCAAAGGAAGAGAAAATGTAGCATTAATACAACGTGAAAACGCCCCAAAGCCCTGCGTAAAAGTGGAAATACGCACAGAATTTGGCACCAATGGCCTCTTTCGTAAATTTCGTTTTGTAGTTTTAATATTTGTCTAATTCAATAGCAAGAAATAGGAGAAAAGGCCTAAAATACTGCGCGTCATGCTACTTAGAGCGTGAAGAATTGCGTCTTTGAGTCAACACTGCACCCTGTATGTGATTTCTCATGATAAGTCACATGACCTTTGTACAGTGCATGATCAGGAAAACTCCAAAAATTAACCAGAGCAACATTATTGCCCGTTTCCAGGCTGAAAATGCGCATTTTATGCAACTGTGGAAAAATAACTTTATAGTGCATTTTACGCATCGTGTTGTTTCGCTATGCGTAAAGGCTGCGTAAAATGTTCCAACATTAAAATCCTGCTTAAACATGCGTAAACATGTACCAGCAGGACTAAATTGTTGTCACATGTAGTCTGAAGGTTTATTAAAACCTGTTCCACTCTCTGTGATGGATTTAATTCCAGCTGATACTAGCTGGTGGTTGCAGTCCAATTTTCTGCTTTTGAAGTTCGTCCGCGTCAAACTTTTTTTTTTCTTGCTGCTGGTTTTTGCGCAGACCGCTGCGCAAGCAGCATCAGCGGCAGCTGCTCCTCTCCTCCTCACCACAGTATAACTTATTACTCCTAATCCCCCAGACTGTCACCAAATCAGCTGCATGAAACAAGAATCTCATTTGTTAAACTGGGAGTTCGTGCAGATGGAAGATCGATTGTTTTTCTCCTCAGAAATCTCTAATTGAGTGAATACAGGCTGCAAAGACGAACCAGGGAAAGAAAGGGGAGAAGAGAGGGGAGAAAAAAAGTCACCTGCACGCGTTTGGAGAGTCTGCACTGTAACCAGGAGGTCACGGGTTCAAGCCCCGCCTGAATGAGCGTCCATCAGCACGCATGGACCTGAGGTACAGATCAACAGGGCCGCACTTTTATCCTTATGTTTTAACTGTGTTTATTAAAAGTCACTCCTCATTTCCACCACGCGTGAAAACCTCAACTTTCCACTCAGATGCACCACATTAGCTTACAGGAGGAGGAGGGGGACGTTTTGTTTGTTTGTCTATTTTATTTATTTATATGATTGATGTGAGCGTGTTACAACATACACACTAAATTTACTGACACGATTAAGTGGGAAAAAAGACTTTAAAATGATCTCATGTCAATCTGAAAATACACAAAACATTTAATAATTTAAATACAAATAATAATAAATGTCTGTGATACATTACATTAATTCTGTTTTATTTTAAGTACAAAATTCGTGGTTTGAAATTATTTTCAATTAATTCTAATGTTTATTTTTGGCCCATCTTTGGCACAAATATCTCATCCTTCGTGACACCTCATGATCTCCTCTCTTGCTGTTCGGGTTAAATATGACCTGCTGCAACGAGAGGAGTCATTCACTCGTGTTTGTGCAGCTATAAAAGCGTGGAGCTATTGAAAAGTCGTAAAACGAGGCGCGCAATCCATCATCCCGGAGTGTGATGATTTTAAATTATCAGGCGCGCCAAGACAAAAAAAAGTTCTATAAAACACACGAGAAAACAACACAAAGGAATTTATCAATAGAATAAAAACACGTTTCTATAAATAAAGGATTGTTTTGGTCCTCCTTTGGTACCTCAAATCCGCCTTTTAAAGAAATTACAGCTTTGATAACGAAGAGGACGACAAATATCTCCAAGTGCGCGTCTTCTCGTCTTTTTCCTGCTCCTGCGTAAAGACGGATTTCCTCCACATCCCGACGCAGACAGACTCTGGGTCCTCTCCATCCATCCATCCCTCCTCAGTCTGTCGGCGGTGCCACCAGATTGCAGACAAATAGAAGATGAGCAGAGGCGAGAAGAAAAGAAGCCAAACGAGGCTTCACGCTCGGACGCCTCCTTTGTGTTTTTCAGCACATAATAAATAAACCTGCTCTCTCTCTCTGAGAAAAAAAAACTTCCAGACATCTGTCTAAAACATGTCTGATGTTTTTTTGGTGTGTGTTGAGCTAAATGTTTTTATTCAAAGAGTTCATAATATTAGGGCAGCGCCCTCCAAACAGGCTTTGTAAGACTATCAGGTGCCACTTTATCCACAGTCTGTCCCTTTTTTATCAAAGCAGAGCATCCACACTTCACTCTTCGCTTTGGAGTAATTTGCTCGCACATGATTGAAGTCCCTCCTCCCTTTCCTGACAGTTGGAACTAAATCGTATTAAATTACCACTAATTTATGCAGCTTTTACTCTCATATTTGTAACTAAAGCGTGTATAGATTTCCACACTAATTACATAAATGGCGCTGAAAATTAGCCTGGCTGGAATTATATTAGAAAGTTTTGTTGTTTGCCTTTGTGAGTGGAAATCAGGAGGAAGGGTTCACGTGATGCGTTCAGAGGTCGAGAATGTCATTATGAGGGAAGCAAAAATAATAATAATAATAATATGTGCAGTCATGTTCTTCTTCATGTGAACAAACTCCACATAAAAACAAAGCGCAGAACATCACGCGCAATTAAACAAATATTGTGGTGATCCAACATTTCTTGAACGGGTCGAAGCTTCGCTCAGATATTAAATCAGGTTATTTTATTGGATGTAATTTGGAGGAGAAATCAAAGCCAATTACAGGAATGAGGAGGAATGAACTTGTGGATGTGAGAGGATGGAGGAAGAGGAGGAGGAGGGTGGGCTGCTGCTGTGGGGCTAAAGCTGACATACCTCAGGCTTCAGCTCTGATTGGTCCTCGTTTGGAGAAGCTCATGGGTTCATTCCGTTGTTAAGCGCCTCCCCATTTCTCTAAACTACATTATAATGCAACGAACCTCCCTTTTAACCACAAACCGAATTTGCTTTCATTTAGGCCATATATATTTCTTAAATAGGTTAAAGATTTTTTTTGGAATAGCATTTCGCCCTGGAGCGGTGCGCTATGCTATCTCATGCCGACCTCCTGGATGCTCGCCTCGGTGAGTTAACATCACCAAACTCCGGTCTTCAACTCTACTGTAAGCTGGAGTTACTTCTAATCTTAAATCATGCTCTGAAAATTGTCAATTTGCTTCTTAGATCATTCTTAATGTGACTGAAGTGAACCAAACTCGCTTAATTCATTGGAAAAGTAATTATTATTATTATATTACTGCGTAATTTGATTTAACCATTTTCTAAGATATCAGTGTGATTGAACTGGATGAAGAGTATTTAAGGAGCAGATTGTAACATGCATGCTGCAGTTTTTAATTTAATGCATGCCTCATAAAGCTGCTTTTTGTCTCATCGTGCTCTCCTGCAGCGGGATGATGCTTCAGCTCTCCATAACGCGCCTGTAAACATGACTGTTTGTCTAACTCTGTTCCGTTTTCCTCCTGTAGCGCCAATGTTTGCTGCTCAAATCTCACCTGCTCTGGTTGTCTGTGCAGGGATGAAGGATGCCGCGGCGGAGCTTCTGGGCCACAGGGAGGCTTTGAAGTGCAGGCTCGGCGGTGGAGGACCGGACCCGGGACACTCCGGGGAGCTCGGCCCGGGCCCGGATGGTGTAGAAGGGGCCACGATGCTCCCTGGCGACGACATCAGCAGCGGTGGAGGCTCCAACTCGGTGCAGGTGAACAGCAAAGAGCAGGAGAAACAGCAGCAGCAACAGCAGAACAACAACAGCAACCCAAACCAGTCCGGAGGACAGCAGACCCAGAAACAGAAGCGGCACCGGACGCGCTTCACCCCGGCGCAGCTCAACGAGCTGGAGCGGAGCTTCGCCAAAACGCACTACCCGGACATCTTCATGCGGGAGGAGCTGGCGCTGAGGATCGGCCTGACGGAGTCCAGAGTGCAGGTGAGGCGGCTGGGAGTTCATGTGCAGAGGAGGGACAGCTCATTTATTTTTTATTATTATCAGCAGAGTCCAAAAATACAACAAACAAAAAACAGGCGAAAATATTTTAAAAACGATCCATTAAAAGGATTTTCCCTCTTTTTATCTGTAAAGTAAGTAAATAATAAAATAAAAATACTCAGCTTGATCGTTTATTATAAAATTATTGTAAATTGAACCTGTTACTCTTCAAATTATGGAATTATTCAGGCACAAATTCTGATATGAACACATTTATTTACACTGTAGTCATCATTAAAGAAACACGATGTTAGGAAAAAATATTTCCATTTAAAATCTATAATAATAAAAGGGTTCTGATATTTTTAGATGTTTTTTAAAAATAAAGTGTGTTTAAATTATAGATCAAACACGTGCTGAATTTAAACTGTGAACACAATCATGGAGAAAATAGTTTGTTTTTTAAATGATTTAAAAATCTGCTGCTTCGGTTTGAATTTGATGTGATTTGTTTGCACTCCTGTAATGAATCTAAAAACACACACAGATATAAATATGTTTTATTTTTATTAATCTCTCCTTTATAAAACATCCGCCACATTACAGGCACTGTGCTGTCTGATTGGTAATAACAGCGGGCTCACTCACATGTGAAATAATAATCATTATTATTATTGCAGAGCTCCATTCAGTTTCACCATTTCCATAAAATGAGAATTAGTGAAATGACGCTCATCAGCTGTGATGACAGAAGCTGAAAATAAGAAGCAGGTCTGTCTCTGCTCTCCTCCTCTACACGTCTCTCTGTCTCTCTTTCTTTCTTAAAGCCAGTGAGAAATTGCATTTTTCTTTCTTTTGAAGTGTAATGCATTTCAGGCCGGATTTCACGGCTGGCTTCACGCCGCCAGAGGACGGACAGAGTCAGATTGTCTCGTTCTTATTACTGCGCCACCGCTTTCTCAGCCAAATCTTCACATTAATCATCAGCGAACAGGAAGCTCAAGGACTAAAGAGAGAGAGAGAGAGAGAGCAAATTATTGATCTCTGCAATAACATTATCTTTATTATATCTGTGCGCTCCAAACCAGGAAAAGGAGCTTTATGCAAAAAGAAAAGTCGAAAATTACGCACGAAAATATACAGATATACGTTCATTTAAATGCTTCTAAATTATTGATCAACATTCAAATAGTTGTTCTATATTTTGACACATGTGCCCTAAATATTTTTGAAGCTGTTGCCACGATTTGAATTTGAAAATAAAATTTAAAAAATAAAGCCAAACTTCGAAGGGGAAAAAAATCAATTCAAAAAAAGTTTCTTATTTTACGCATAAATGTATTTATCGCACAAACATAAATCAGTGTTTTATTTTCCTCCAGCTGATTTATTGTAGCTGTTTATGAGGATGATGACCTTTTTATGTGTTTTGGTAACATGTCAGCTCCTCCTGGATCCTCACCTCTCCCTCCTCTCCGCAGGTTTGGTTTCAGAACAGACGCGCCAAATGGAAGAAGCGTAAGAAGACCACCAACGTCTTCCGGGCTCCGGGGACTCTCCTGCCGACGCACCACGGCCTGCCTCAGTTCCCGTCCGCCGCGGCAGCAGCAGCGGCCATGGGGGACAGCCTCTGCTCCTTCCACGCCAACGACACCCGCTGGGCCACTGCAGGGATGCCTGGCGTGTCTCAGCTGCAGCTACCGCCGGCTCTGGGCCGCCAGCCGGGCATGCAGTCCCTGTCTCAGTGCAGCCTCGGCGCTGGGCCACCGCCCAACTCCATGGGTCTATCCAACATGTCGTCAAACGGCTCCGGGCTGCAGTCGCACCTCTATCAGCCTACTTTCCCCGGAATGGTCCCCGCGTCTCTGTCCGGGCCGACCAACGTGACCGGCTCGCCTCAGCTGTGTAGCTCCCCGGACAGTGACGTCTGGAGAGGGACAAGCATCGCGTCGCTGCGCCGCAAAGCGCTGGAGCACACAGTATCCATGAGTTTCACTTAGTGACGAAGAGCTTTTCTTTCACTCTGCATTCAGTTCTGATCAAACGGGGAAACATACAAGCAGGATGCTGGCAGCAGAGGGAGTAGTGAAGTGATCCATCCGGCCTGCTGGCATTTACGGCTGCTTCTGTTTTACGCTTTAACTTTTTATGATTTCGCCTGTAGCCGATTATTTATTTGTCTATTTATTGGTTGGTTGAGTATTTATTTATTTATTTATTTATTTGGCACATGCGGGGCCTGGCCTTTGGCTCTCAGTGACATTTGCTTGTTTTTTGAAGAGAGATTCTGTGGATATTTTGAAACACTTATAAGACTCTCCTACACACCTCCACCTCCCCTATTAACACCACCACCACCACCACCACTCCCCTGCTGCACTGCACAGCATGCAACTCCAAAAGGGCCAAAGGGATGCACAGTGGACGTGCAGAAACAAGACTCCTGCAGGGGTAAGAGAAAGAAAGAAAGAAAGACATCAGACTGCATGTGCTGCTGTCCAAAGCAACAAAAAATAACGTAAATAAAAGAGAAGAAGAAGAAGAAGAAGAAGAAGAAGAGAGGGAGACACAGGAAGTGACTAAACTATAATCTGTTCTATAGGATGTTTTGTGTAGCGGAAGCGCTCTTGTTCCCATTTGGTCAGTTTGTGATAACTTTAAATTATGTTTTCAAAAAAAAAAAAAAAGAAAAGAAAATTCTGTCTGTGCTGATTATCAAAATATGACTTTCTTAAATGTTTAAACCATTTTTGTTTCATAGACATGTTTATAACAATTCAGTGTAAATGATCAAATAAAAATCATTTTCAATTATGACACACATCATGAATCAAACCTCCTTTATTCTCCACAGAAAAGTCTGCAAATATTTTGCATTTCATTTGTTTTTTGATCAGAAATTTCACCTCAGAAGGGAAATATTATGATGTTACTGTATTTAACAGCAATTTATATGTGTACATGTGATAAAAGGACACAAATTAAGTCCCAAAAAAATCAACAATAATTCAAATCTAGAGCATAAAATTCATTAAAAGTGATTTATTATTGACAAATTCTTCCATTTTTAAATATGAAAAAAAAATGAACATTTTTTTGTCATCATCTTGGGAAGCAGCTCAATATATATGTAAAATAAAAAGCTCACAGTGTACTCGGAGTCCTTCAGGAGCTCCTCCACACTCAAACGCTCCAATCCAAATGAGCAATTTAGGCGAGATCAGAGGTGTCAAACTCAATCTCAGCCAGGACCAAACTGACAAATTAGCACAGGGCCAAAGGTGTGCTGCCGCATTTTATTATTATTTTAGGAGAAAATATGAAATAATGACCTGATTACCTCAAAAAAAAAAAAAAGAAAAAAAAAGAAGCTGAGGCAGGATGTTTGTTTTTATTATTATCACACTCAGCTCTTTATTCCGGGTTGAAGCTGCTTCACACTCACAGGCTGTAAGTGTTTCTTCATTTTTCAACATGTTGGGATTTTATTTTTAATTTAACAGTGAAAATTAGATGAATATATATATATAGAAAGATGGAGACATTAGACATCTTTTTGAGCCACTTTGTTTCAAATCTGGATTCATTTTAACAGAAAACCTGGTGAGACGTCACTCTGTGTGGCGGCGCGTTTTAAACCGGATCAGACTGAGGCTGAAGGAGGAAGATGAAGCTCTACTGCACCAACAGGTGACCAAACATCAATGAACACTTATTTATTTTAATATTGACTCCAACCATTGCGCTAAAAAAAAAAGTATTATTTTGAAAGGATTCTGAACAGGAAGTGACCTCCTGACCTCCTTTATGTTTTATTTTACTCTTCAGTGCATTTGTACACTTATATCCACACAAAGGGGAAAAAACGGATGTTTAAACAATTAACTTAGTCTCAATTATAGTCTGATAATAAGCTCCAGTTTATTGATTGAAATCAATAACCATTTATCATCAAACCAACTCCAACTGCTCAAAAATAATATTACATATTTTACTTATGTTTTTATTGCTATTTAAAGTCACTTTAGGGACCAGAATTTGAAATAAATCCTTATTTTTTTTTTAACATAAAACATTATTTTTTGTTTTAATCTGAAAATCACATAATATTTTTAAAGGCTGTGCAGTGTAGAAATAGAGATTTTTGCAGTCTGCCGACAGACGTGAAATGATATTACATAAATGTAATAATTTGTTTCACTATCACACAGGTTAATTAGTTTGTGGAAATGGCTAACCAGTTTCTCATTGGGTAATTTGTCACACGCTGACTAGGTAGCCAATCAGTGACCCCGCTGCTGGTGGGATCATTTCTCCCAGAATGCTGTGCAGCGAGTGTGTCGCAGAAAATGTGAGAGCGAGCCAATGTTTACCTCCTATTTATTCCACACAAATAAATGAAATCAGTCAATAAACCATCCAAGGGTGAATATGGCTCTCTCTATCCTGGATTATGAATGAGAGCTCATTAATTTTCCTCTGTGTGTGTGTGTGTGTGTGTGTTTCCATGTGAGGTTATTGTGTTTGTGAATGAAATTATCTGCATTTATATTTGATTTGAATATGAATCAAAACAATTACAAACACACGTCCATGTTTTTATAATTATCTGAACAAATGAACATTGACATTTTGGGGGAAAAAAAGTTAGCTTAGCTTAAAGCCTTGGTAACACAAGGAAACAGTTAGCCTAGCTAATTCTGAACATATGTTTGTGCTGGTATAGGTGGTTCTATTTAACCTATTTCTAATCATTATGCTAAGCTAAGCTAAGATTTAAACACTATAGTTACATCAATGCGATGTATATATATATAATATATAACAGGATAAATATTGTACTTTTTACACCACTGTGTCAATGATGAGTTTCCTGGCAGTATATTAAGTAGATTAATGGATCAGTTATGCAGCAGTAATTGAAAATGGATGTAAAACATTAAACAAATAATCCATCAATCTGGCGCCCTCTTGTGGTCACATCCATGTAGTGCCAAGTTTGCTGTCATGGTGGGACTATAGACACTATGTCTGCTGTAAAGTTGGACATTTTAACAAGGAGGTCTATGAGGATTGACACACCAGCCTTCAAGTGGTCATTTGAGGAACTGCAGTTTTTGGCACCTTTCCATCAATTTGCAAAGTTTTTGCAAAACAATTTGATGTGTGTTGTGAAAAGCTCAAGTCACAGTCCACCTAAACTCCAACTACAGACAAAGAGGCTAGCGCTGTGATAGGACAACCGGCTGTCAGTCAAAGCGGTCACAAAGCCCATAATTCAGTGTGATTTAAAGTGTGAATGTAATTAAAAGGAGTGAGTTGTAAAAACATTGAGCCCCC
>JAVQJX010116469.1:0-10891 GCA_036025115.1 Ambassis agassizii | reverse complement strand
CAGATGTCTCCAAACCAAAAACACACAGTGTGTGTGTGTGTGTGTGTGTGTGTGTGTGTGTGTGTGTGTGTGTGTGTGTGTGTGTGTGTGTGTGTGTGTGTGTGTGCTCTGTCTTTTTGTGTGCTTATAACAGTACTGGTGTGACAATACAAAATATAAAAGTTCAACAAAAGCTAGGTTTCCTGTCGTCCTCATTCCCATGTAACACAATGCAGACGGACAATAGAGCCAGGCTCGGTCACGTCATTATCCTTCGAGACTCACTGTGAGTTTCAGAAACATGAGCCTGCCACTCATCCCTCCAGTGGCATCAGTGAAGAGCTCACCTCGGCTTTATCTCTGTGACCGTCAGTATCCAGTTGCGTATGAAGTGTTTTGTTACTAAATTCTACTTCATGTATGATTTTTCACCATTCAGTAACTATAAAATTTTACATGTGTTTTTAAAAGTATAGCTTTAAAACATACCAAAGTAAACTAAAATTATTATTTGAAATGTGAACACCTAAGATGTCGACAGATGTACACACACTGGGTGTCACAAAATAGCATTAGGTAACACGTCCACACTCAACATGAAGAAGATGTTGCACTGCCTAGTATGGTTAGTGTAGAAAAGGATTAACGGGACAGTTTTCTTTGCCTAAAACAAACCAGCTCCATGCTCCTGTTTATGCATGCACCATGTATGACGGAGCCTGAGGGCTGCAGGTCTGCTCCTTACAGTGAGCAGAGAATACTTAGCTTATGTTTGGTGGATGATTTCTATGCTGTAACGTTACAAGATGACAGACACACAACCCGACAGGATCCAGAGCAAAACAACAGTGATTCATCTAGAGAATTGTACTGCTGTTTTTTTGTACTTTTAAGCTGTACTTGTTCAGTTAAATTTTTCATCCCAGCTTTGAACTAAACTACTAAACTAAAAACAAACGCACTTCCAAAATTTAGCAGCAGAGTTGTTTCTTTGTATGCCTCACACTTGTTCTTCACGCATCATGTTGCGTGCTGATGTTTGCTGGCTGGTTTGTGTGTCTGCTGACAGATGTTAAAATGTTCCCCGATCTGATAGCAGCTCAGTCTTTGATTAGCTGAGTGAAACAATGGCTTTGAAAAGAGTGGGAGAACTGATCTGATAGCAAAGTTTAATTGCAGCATCCTGCAGGAACAACATGGAGTCCAAACACATTTTTGTTATTCTGAAGATGAAGTGTGTTTGTATGTTTGTGTGTTTGTTGCAGAGTTGTGTGTCTGTGCAGTGTCTCAAGTGTTACATTTCACCACATCTTTTTTTTTTTAAAATACCATTTAAATGTTTTTAACAAGCTCAATTATTATATGTTAACATTTGTATCAGTTAAATTTAGATTTTAAAATCTAAAATGAGATTTGTTTTAGAGCTCAGAAAATGAAATGCATAAAAAGAAGGTTATCTAACCACGTCACTCTTGACAAAGGAGATAACCAACAACACAAGCTTTTGAATTTTCTTTAGAGATGGGTCATCACACACAACACCTCCATTCAGCAGGACAAAAAAGACCTCACAAGACCTGATGATCACCCCAGTGCCCACCTCAGATGAACCTTGGCACTCAGAAAGACAATAATAGAAACCCCCTCCCCTCCTCACCCTCACAAAACAAGTGGCCTCCTTACAATGCAGGACTCCCATTAACAATAAGAGAGGGGACTAAAGCAGCAATCAATGCAGGACTCTCAATGAGGCAGACCAGAGCTGTGCAGACGTCTGGGCTGGGGATTTAACCAAAGGCCCCGGGCCATCATACCTGACTGCAGGCAACCTGAGACACAAAAGGGGGGAGGAGCAGAGACATTTGGAGGGCTGATTAAATTGCAGTCACATCTTTGTAAAGGGCAAAAATGTATTATCAGGTGTATTACCTACATCCTAGAGCTGATTTTATTTTTCTACCTGCAAATTTCCACTATAATCAAATTCTGTTTAAAATGATCCAAATGCTTTTTTTTAAATTTTTTAATCTTTCTCCACAAAGTCTTTATGCACTTCTACTACTTCATGACCCCAAACAGCCTGTAACACGACAGAAGGCATAGATGGATTACTGGATGAGAGCAGACTGAGGGGCCCCTAAGCTTGTTTAAAATTACTGTTATTAACATGTCTTGTTGGAAAAGTCAAAAGGCTCAGTCAGAATGGGAAGTCACATTCATGTTTTTGTTTGTCCTGATCCTGATCTGAGCCAAATATTTAGACAATATTGCTGCATTAAGTCACTTCAGAGAGGGTATCCCTGGGCAACGGACCATACAGTATATTAGTATATTTTATTTTCTGTCAGTGAATGTCAAACTAAAAGACTTTTATTTTGACATTCATTTGTCTTTGCTCTGACACTCTTGACGTTCAAAGAGAAGCACTTTGCATGTACAGCAGTACAAAAACAAACCATCAGGCACAACAACAGCATTTTTCTGGCCTTAAATTGTAGCACAATATCATAAATCCACCAAAAAAGGAGCAACTGAAGCAATTCCAGCTCAATATAAAAAGGAAATCTGAACAAATGACAGACACAAAAAAAAGTGTGCACGTGTATGTGTGTGTTTTCTGTGACACACCGCATAAATATTTACATCGCTAACCAAATGAGTGTGCTGATGTGGATTTAAAAGCTAACATTACAGAGGCTGAAATAATGAGCTTGTGGTTTCAGGGAGCTGGAGTGAAACACGCTTGGACAAATAAGAACCAGCGAGTAAATGGGGCCCTTTGTTAAACTCTGTGATACTTCTTGCTCTGCACAAACAGAAAGGAGGTGTTGCAGGTGATTAGGAAAACAAATGTCAAGTTCTTTCACTCTGCTATCAGCTCTTTTCAGCGCAATCCTGCACAGGTGTGTGGTGTGAGTGTGGAAGCACGCCCAGACTGAAGCAGCAGTGGCAGTTTTGTCGCAGGACAATAGTTTGACTTGATGTAACCTCCTTCTATCACATGCTACTCTTCTGGAAAGTTAAACTGGATTATCCTGACGCTGTAGTTTTTACATGTTATTCTCACAGAGAATATGTGGGATATAAAAATGTGTGTTGTTTTGCAAAGCCAGCAAGCATCCTATGAGTCTCCTCAGCGTGAGTCAAGAGTTGCATACCGTAAAACAGAACATAAAAATCACATGCACTCTGAGTGTTGATGGAATTTTATGTGGTTGCCCGTGAGAAAAATCGAAACCCTTCAACTGGCCTTACCTGCAGGACTTGTTGCTGCTCATGGATGGTAAATAATTAAAAAGTGATAGACAGGTGCAGTACACAAAAAAAAAAACACTATGTGAAAAGAGACTTAATGTCTGTGTTCTTCAACAGAAGAGTGCATATGTGTGTGTTTATGATGTGCTCATTAAAGTTCCCACAGAGTCTCAGGTAACATTTTACTGGGAGTTTGTGCTTGGGGAGCTCCACTGTTAGATCGTTTTATTACACTTATATTGTGTATACAAAGCAGGAAAAACCACTCACACCAACAGTTTGCTGGAGTTTTCTAACTTTTTCTTCCACATTGTGTATCTCCAGGAGGTGATTAGTAATTCAGCTGCTGATTTTATGACTCATTTAGATTTATCACGCTAAAGGAATAGCAGTATTGTTTGTGGTTACCACAGCTTTATGTATTTATGGATTCAGGTCTGCAGATGTGCTGGCAGTTATCAATGCAAATAGAAGTTAAATCCAAAACAGTAAAATAATATGTGCATGCTGCTGCAAGCAAGACCTTCCCAGAAAAAATCCATCCTCATCAGGTTGGCAGCATATGTTGTTCTAAAACTTGTATTTATTATTCTGCATTGAAATGCAAGTACCCCTATTTGGACTCTTGTGACCCCAATACTTTTGTGCATTGATATTAAGCTTCACCATCTTAGCATGGAGTTTACATTGTCCATCATTTTCTCCCAAAGATTGCAGTTTGTTTTTTCTCTTTGCGTTTCTGAGAGCAGTGATGAAATCATGTTTGTTTTTAATGCAGTACTGTCTGAGAGGTCGGAGATTTATTATGGGTTCAGCCTCCTCCCTTGTGTATGGAGATTCCAGTGGATTCTCAGAGGACGCTATGTATCATAGTTCTTGATGAAAGCTCTTTGCAATTTCAGAAAATATTCTTATGAAAGACTTGCATGTTATTTTTATAGCCATTCAGTCTGGAATCAAAGCAAATGTTATCTGCAATTAAATACATAGTTTCATCTGAAAACGATTACATTCTGTTATATTATACACAACAGGCTGGCTATTTTGGAAAGAGTGTTGCTGACAAATCCATGGGAAAAAAAATTAACATTTCATGTCAAACAAATGTCATAAAAATTGTTGGCGACTCTTTGCACCAAGTTTTTTTTGAGTCTACTTCAAAGGCATAATTCCGGAACATGAATCTATACTGTAAAAACTTTGAGGGTGTGGTAAAAGATGAGACCTGAACAGACAGGTAAACACATATATGGAATGTAGTAATAGTTTTATAAGCCTGTTCAACACAAAACACACCTACACTCCATTACATGACTACAAAAACATGTCCAAAGTTGATTTATCGGTGTTACCCAAACACAAGCCTCAGATAGAAACCTTACTATCATCCAGCACCTATATACACACACAACGTGTTTGTGAAATTAATCACTCAGAAAAATTAAAACTCGGTTGATCAGTATTGCTAACAAAAAAAAAACTCTTGACAGTGATGAATCAGCTTCGTCTTATCAATAGAAATAAAGATAAGTCCAAAATGGGAAAAAAAGAAATCGCTGCAAAGCTTATGTCAACGCCCAGCACTTTGGCAAACAGTGTTGACATCCTTTGAACTTTGCATTTACCTTGAACGATAGCAGGGATATTATCAGCTGCTAGAGTGAAGAAAAGTTTGCTGATTTCCAAGAGGTGAAGAAAAGGAGGTTAATAAATGATTTTGTCTGTTTTCTCGTTTTT
The DNA here is from genome assembly GCA_036025115.1 of Ambassis agassizii. Classification (NCBI taxonomy): domain Eukaryota; kingdom Metazoa; phylum Chordata; class Actinopteri; family Ambassidae; genus Ambassis; species Ambassis agassizii. Next base: position 5,920 of record JAVQJX010116469.1, on the reverse strand, counting down.
TTTTTCTTCTCGTAATTTTCTGTCTTATTGTCTCGTTTAATGGATTTGTTTTCTACCATTCCAGTTTGGCCCAGGTGGATTTGCAACAGTGACTCATATGAAAACTTGCAATTAATATGGATTTTGAATTTGTCAGCATTTCTATGACAAAAGCAAGGATTTGGCATGATTTCCATGATATGAGCCAACGTTAGCATGAAGCAACATGACTCCAACAACGCAAAGTTGACTAATAGACAGTCTGTATTTAAAAATCAGACCCTATGTGTGTTGATGACTTTACTTGTGTCATTTTAGATCAGAAATATTGACAAATAAATCAGAAACTACCATTGAATTTTCATCAGTTCTTCCTCTTGTGACGTGCTGGGTGTCACTCATTACACAGAATGTGGTTTTTTAAGCAGATAAGCAAAGTTGGCCATTTTCCATGTACAGAACGTATCTTTATTGCCTTGGTTGCATCTGTATTCCTCATTTCTGTCGTCACCTCTGGGGTCAGCCCGGGGGCGCTGTGTTGTCTCCAGGTGAGAGCAGAATACTCATGTTTATCACTGCGGGTGCTGAGGAGCTGCTGAGTGAGGTCAGTGTAAACCAGGATTAACCCTTCCCACTTTCTGGTTGACCAGAGGGTCAGAGGGAGCTCTGCTCTGCATTTCACTCAACTCCCTTGTTTTTACTCCTTTTGTCTCGAGGAGCATCGAAAATATTTCAATCATTTAAAGAGCTTTTCCTTACGAAGTGGTTGCCTCCTGTTGTTGGGGATGAGAGCTGAGTGGTTCGCAGGTGAAATAGGAGACGTTGTGGAGGGGATCTCAGTGAGTTAAGAGTGTGAATTATTTCTTTAATTGTTGTGTTTTGGAATAATCACTCTACAAACTCATAATTTAAAAACTTTCCCCATTTCCTGAGTAAAGGATTCCAGTTTAAGCCTTCCAAGAACCAACACTGTGCAACGTGCAGAACTACAAGAGGAAGAGAAATATTAATAACAAAAAACAGCATGTTTATTCCATAATGTCTCCAATATTGTTTTTATGTAAATGCAACAGCTTGATATTTATAGGATGTCCGCTGCTGCACAGAACTGATAACACTGGATAGCATCTTATCATTTCCAAGCACAATAAAATGATCATAATACTCATTTGCAATTAACTCAATTAGCAAATAAGATATGAGGCCAAAGGTCTGCCCGGAGACTTTCTACGAAATGCCATGAACTTGGTGTGAGGACACTGTGGAGCTCCCTGCAGCCACTATGACCTCCCAGGCAGTGTTTGCTCTCTGACACAGCAGGAACATGTTTTCACTGTGGATCCTGGGCTCATAAAACACGCTAATTAGAGGGCATCCTTCAGTCGAGTGCAGCTATCAGTCAGTCATTTTATGTTTATGGCCATTTTTTTCTGTTGCTATAAAACTCTACTCAAGTGGTGTATAGCTGACTTAAGGAGCCTGTAGGAAAAGATAAGGGGCTCATAATGTCTCTGTATCAGCACTATGTTTAACACTGTCTCTGTTGGTCTGTAACCCTTGGTCAGACACCAATACATGGCATTGACAGTCGCCCACGCATGTTTCCAAAGCCAAGATCTGTGTTTGCACGTTGTCTTGGGGGAAAAAAAGGGCCTGTGCTAAAAACCACGTCTTAAACATGTAAAAGTAGTCTTGAGTGACATGCCAGATAAATGCATTAGTATGCAAAAATACACATATGAATTCCTTTACAACAGTTTCAAGTCAACAGATATGGCGCTCGACGCATGAGAAAACAACGGCAGTCCGGGTCCCATCCAACAAGCATGCGATGAGTCACGACAGCTTGGGCAAACAACGTTGTCTGGCATGACTCACAACCACTGACACATGGGTATCCAGGACACGTGGACGGGCACACAGCAGGCAAGCCCAGGCAAAAGTTTGAAACCATTTACACCTGGATAAATCCACAAATCTATTTCGCACCAAATCATCCTCTTCACGCAGGGTATAAACACGTGAATGCACAGGATTTGGTTTCTGTCGGTTGGTCCATACCTGCAGCAGCTCCTCCATCTGCTCACACGGCCGTTGTGCGTGTGATAGCAGCGCAGTGCAAGCAGCAACCTGCTGTGAGTCACTACATCAGCATGCAAGATGTCTTCTATCTTTAGGCGTGCAACAGTTCCCATCGAATTGTACTCAGCTACAGGATCATAATATGACTGGCTAAAATATCTTCATGTACACTTAAATAAAGCTCAAAAACATCTTTATAACTTTTATAAGTCAAGCACACAAAAGCAAACACACAGCTGTCACTCAGGCCGTTATGGTAGCTTTGCATATCCTGTCTTTCTTTCTAAACAGGATTTAGAGATTAATCTTTCACTATGAACATGCACTGCACACATTTTCAGACACTTTGATGTGCGGTTTATAGCAGCTAAAGTAAGAAGGTCACTGAAGGACAAGCTTTCTTCAACCTGACATTAGATAAGATGTCATGCCAAATTACGAATGGAGCTAGAACATTCAGTACCTTTGAATGAAGCTTTTTTCCGTGAATTGCATGCTCATAAAGCTGCTAATTCATTTGGTGGAATGTGGTAATTCCTGCTGATGCCTTCAGGGTTACAAAAATAAAAACCTGACTTCTTTTTTCTATGTAAATGTAAGGTTATAAAATCAGAGAATCATTGTCTATGTCAAATAATGAGGAATAGATGAAGAAATATTATTTGTGGCATAACTCGACACATTCATTGAGTGTCTCTTTAAGGAGTTTGTGATGAGTGTGACTGCGCACACACAATAACTGGCTTGTAGGTCTAGTAAAGACAGTCAGCATCATCATCATTTATCAGCTTTATTTTGTTTTGCTGCACCTCTAAAGTTTATTTGTTAGCTCAGAATATAATGGCATTGTCATGAAGCTACTGTAACTAGGAAATTACTACAAATAGTCCAGTATAGGACCACAGATTTACATTTTTACACTTAGGTTTGCAGATATGGAGGCGGCAGTAGCTCAGTCCATAGGGGATTGGGCTGGGAAGCGGAAAGCCAGCAGTTCGAGTCTTCCACACACACTGCCACACATGGAGGTGGACTGGTAGCTGGAGAGGTACACCTCCTGAGAGATACTGCCGATGTGCCTTTGAGCAAGGCACCAAACCCCCAAACTGCTTGGGGCATGGCAGCTTGTGGTGCCGGCCTCCACTCCTCCTCTCCTCCACATGCATGGGTGTGGTGTGGTGATGTGTGTGCATATACAAATGAATCTATATAAAAAGATAAGAAAAACAGAAACAACAAAATCATTAGTGAGGTGCTTCTACTTCAGTATGCCAATGATGTTTGGATTGATTTAAAATCATATTTAATTAGTGGATTAGATGCCATACTCCTTACTGATTAGCTTTGTGGCTATAGCAACAATGATGTTATGCATAGCTACAGTCAGTTTTCAAGAAATAACAACTGAGCTCTGAGTTCGGCCCACTGCAGATGTCACAGTTTGAGACTTCAGTAAATCGAATAGTAAATACAGAATATAATAAAGCGTAACATTTCAGTGGCAAATAGAGGAAGAGAACTTGTCAAGTGAAAGGTTTGAAGTTACAGTGAAAGTATACAGAAGCAGCGACTCAAGGAGGAACCCGAGCCTCCTTCGCTAACAACACAGCTGCTCCATGTCAAAGTCACGCTAGAAATAAAATATCTGGTTATGTAGAGCCAAGAAAAACTTCTGCTCTTTAGTTATGAAATTTATGAGGCTGATAAAGGGAAATCCTAATCAAAAGCACATGTTATACAACAAATAAAACCTTAAAAAACATCTGCCCCTGACATCTGCAATGTGAGCTGGTAATCCATTGGAATCTGACAGGTTGACTGGAAACGTCTTAGTATTATTTTCATATTTTGTCCTTTACAACTCAAGTGTGTCCATTTGTCATCTGTTGTTGTACTTTCTTCCCTGCTTTGACTTTAAAACGTGGCTACGACCTCTCCTGTGGTCTCTCAGAGGGCTGAGGATGAGGATGAGGTCCTGATGTAGCCACTACACTGGACACCACAACCCCGCTCTCTATAAAACAGGAATCTTTTTTTTTTTTTTTTTTTTACTCCAGGGTCACGTAAACATCAGCGCCAGACCTGAGTGGGATCAAAGTGCTCATTAAAGAAGCCCACAACCCTGAGAAATGGCAGACCAAATAGCAGCCCATGGTGGCGGGCAAAAACTAAATTTGGAACAAGGGCACGCATTCATTTCCCAGGCATGGGGTGTCTTAGGCAATTGCCATTGAGCAACGACAGTAGTGTTTTAAAGCTGCTGCAAATGGTAGCTGAGCTTTACAGCAGAAAGAAAAAAAAAGAGGAAGAGTTGTTTCGATAGAAAATGTGCATTACATCTCATTTTCATAGCACAGAGGTGTCATGGTTTCTGCTCGTTTAACGGTTTCCGCCAGCTGGGCTGATATAGTGGAAATGCAGTGTGTGTATGTGTGACAGAAGCACACTGAGGGGTTTTGTTGAAAGCAAGTGAACACAAAGTGTGATTCACAGTTGGCCGCTGATTAGAAACAACATGCCTTTTTTTTCTCATTGAGGTTATGATCACAATGAAACTGCCGTTCATTATTGGCTGGTAGCATACCAGGGGAAAAAAATAGCTCCCTTTGATGTGGCGTCTGAGTGAAAGCAAAAAACACCGAAGCACAATTATATAATCACCACTTACAGGCTTCTTAAAGGCTCAATCATAGAAATGTTAACATTTGTGTAAGGGACAATAGGTTTCCCAGTTGCAAATGTAAATCAGAGCGGCTTTTTTGTGTAAACGGAGGGAATGAAACAATCTGGAATCATCTGTTGATTCAGATTTCTATTTGAGTCTTTCTGATTATGGCTTTCCCACCGTTGCTTCATAATTACAGGCCTGCTCTCCTCAGCAGTGAGGTTCACATTACAAGTGTGGTTATCGACATGTGTGTGAGAGCAAGTGAGAACGTGTGAGAGTGTGTGTGTATGTGATGGGCAGCAGGGGGTGGAGGTGGTGGGGTGGGGGTGGGGGAACAGTGCAGCCTGAGCGTGCTTGTGCTTGACCTGTTAGCCTTAACGTCCACTGGTGAGGCTTAATTACCAGAAATAAAGCGACTTATGATGTATAAATACATACACAGTGTAGTGACAGGTGATGCTCAGTAGTGTACATTTTTGTATATTTTCTCATAGCAGAGCAGCTGTAATTCTGAGCTGTTGGTGGCTTCACACCACTGAGCTGCTTGCTTCAGGACATAAACTTTGTTCTTTAACTTGTTCTAGCACAACTCGTGTATCCTGACAAATTTTCCCTCAAGATTCAGACTATCCTGATTGTTAGTTTATTCACAAAAAAAAGTATAAGTATAAGATTCAACTTTGTCACCTCACATGTACAAGTACAATGCAACGAAATTACAGGCGCCCCAGGCAGCCATGAGCAGGTGGTGGTGGGGGGTTCAGTGCCTTGCTCAAGGGCACCTTGGCAGTAACTCTCCAGAGGTGAGCTGGCACCTCTCCAGCTACCAGCCCACCTCATGTGTCCAGAGCTGGACTCGAACCAGCAACCCTCCACTTCAAAGTCCAATGCCCTATGGACTGAGCTACTGCCACCCCCAAACAGATGTCTCTGACACTATATTATTGTTCCATCAAAAAACAGGTCTAAACCAACCTCAAACTCACAACCTCACCAGGAGTTTTTTTTAGGCTGTTAAAACAAGTAGTAGTCATCACCTGCAGTATGCCATGATGACATGTATTACACACAGTATTGACTGAAAAGGAGTGAAATGAAATTGTATGGATTTTAACCATCTCATTGATCAGAACTGTGTCAGTCAAGCATTCAAACCATGATACTACCACTGCCATGTTTCACAGATGGGAT
>JAVQJX010116467.1:0-14123 GCA_036025115.1 Ambassis agassizii | reverse complement strand
AATTTTCTCTGATTCTCATTTACACAAATTAAACTTATATTTGAGCCCAGACTGGAGGCCTCATATTGGAGTATGACATGAGCGAGAGTAATTCTAGAACCAAATATGACTTTAATTACTAAATTAGATTTATCACTGAAAAATCAGTCTTGTAAATAACTCTGCTGATTGCTCGTCTGCTTGTTGTGACCTCAAACACAGAGTGTATCAGCTGTCGTGACATGTACTCTAACACCTTCTGCTTCAGTTTCCACAGTTTCCTGTGCACAATAAGGGGGGTTTTAAACTAAGTGTACACAGCATCAAATTGAGTTATGGCTCCATGTCAATAAAGTGTATCACCCTGTCCCGTCAATGCTGGAGCCAAAAGCTGATTGTCCTTGTCAGATTAGGCCAATCAATGAGACTGAGCAGAGGAAGAGTATGAGGAGGAGAAGGAGTGGAAGGAAAACTGAGGGATGTGTCTGTGTTTGTTGATGATGGGGAGGAGAGGGGGGGAGAGAGGGGGGCAGCAACTCCTCCCATAATTAAGTTAGCGTGCTGCGCTGGAGGTCCATGTTTACCGGGCAGGCGAGGGAGTTTCCTTCACTCTGTGGACAGCTCTGAGTGCAGAGACGGCAGCAGCAGCGAGCTCTGACACTGTCTTCTCTCTCTGGTTATTTCTGCAACTCATCCCTCGCTGCACTGCGACTGGCTGATCCCGGACGAGGCTTAAACAGGAGGAGGAAGAAGGAGCAGCAGCAGCACCTGCCTTACCCTCCTCTACCACCGTCCCTCCCTCCATCCATCCTCTCTGCTTGCACAGCCAGGAACCTCATCTCACCGCCGCCGCCGCCATCATGTGCGACTGCTTCCACCTGGCCTTCCCCAACTGGCACGCCGCCTCCTCAGGGACGGGTGGGCATTGCTCTCTTTTACTCCCTCTGCTCTGTGTGTTCTCTATGTGACTTTGCATTTCACCGATTCAGCAGCAGGGTTCAGTAGCGCAGCAGGAAAGTGTGTGTGTGTGTGTGTGTGTGTGTGTGAGAAGTAGCGGTGCTGATGCTGACCTGCAGTGAGTGAGAGCTGGGTGTGTCTGCAGATTGTTTGAAGATGTCATCGTGGAGGATGTTGGGCGTCTCTCTGCGCTGCTTCCAGCTGTGTGTTTGAAGGGAAACAGAGGAGGTTACTGAGACAGTGCAGCAGCTTGGGATGACAACAACAGCTGCAACTTGTTGGTAGTAAAGATGACAAATGCTGCAAAACTATGGGGGGAAAACTATTTCTAAAATTAGCAGATTGTGTGTAAAGTGAAAAAAGGGAAGGAAATCTGTGACCTTGTGTCATTTTTCTGCAGAGAATTTATTGAATACTGAAAAACTTTGCTGCCACGCTGCTGATAGTATTACCCTTAAAAAAAAAGAAATTCTTATGGCCAATGAATTCCACCTTTATTATCAAATTAAATGGATGATGTTTTGAACTGCATCATTGTTTATCATCAGGAAAGTTCACACACGCCTGGTTTTAAATCAGTTTGTGGGTGTGCAGGTTGTCTGTCTTTAGTGGGTTCTTTCTGAAGTATCATTAAAGTGGGAAAATGACTCAAAATGAAGACTGCGCCATCAACCTGACAGGACGTTAAATGATCATATTATGCATTAATTATTGTCGTATTAGGTCTTTTCATTTCCCATAATTGTCCTCTACTTTTTAATTAAATCTGCCTCAAAAGCGGAGAGCTCTGAGACGCCTGAGGTAATGCTCAAGGTCAGAGAGAGAGAGAGAGAGAGAGAGAGAGAGAGAGAGAGGGAGAGACTAGGAAGTGAGTCAGACAAGGTGGCTGATTTGCTCGACAGCAGAGCCTGAAGCAGACCAATCTGATCCATTATGTGCAAATCCTGCTCTGAAATCAATTTTACCTTCACTTGAATTGTTTATATGTGCAGTTGCTGTTACTCCTCCAGTGGACAGAGTCGATCTGCGCATTAGTCTTTACTTGTCTGGAGGATTAGAAAGGCGTATGTGCCTTTATGTTTTTTTCATTTTTAATCAATTTATGTCTAGATTTTCATTCTCACTGTGTTAAAGAAGATATTATGGACACTTAAAAGCAGATTAGAAGAAGCAAATTAAACACGTTTTGAAAATCAAAATTCGGTCATCACAGCCGAAAACAACAGCAAAGCCTACTTTTCTGATTGCCCTTGAATGCATCGCATGAAGTAAGGTTCCAGAGGAGATTACAGCCTAATTACTAAAGTTAATTTGTACCGTACGTGTTTGGGCAAACAAGATACTGTAAATAAAGTAAAGAAAAACGATTATTACACTCTGTAGAGCAACCAGGCAGCCATGATGTTCACTCATGTGACAGAAATTCAGCAAGGACTCAGGCTGATCTGTTTTTCTACAATTAAATGTGTAGAGATTGGTGTGTAAAAAGTAGATAAATATCTTTTGCGTGTTCTCCCATTTTTTCCAGTACTAATAACTTTTGGTCATTTTACCTACATGTTGTAGATCTCTCTACGTGTAGCTATGGTTGTGCTGTTTTCATAGAGGGTTCATGACTATATAGTGAGTATTAAAGGGCCAGTCCACCCAAACAAATCTTATTTTTGTAGAAGCTTCTTCTTGTAATTGCTCATAACCCTCACGCACATGCACCACTACAGGCTACTGGAAAATACAAATACTTAATATTTTTGGGTCATCTGTCCCTTTAAATCTGAGTATCTTAGTGCCCTGAGTCATAACATGTGTTTACAAATGCAGCTCATAGGTGTGTGACTTAATAAAATGTTGCGTCTTTTCTTGTGTAAGTGCACGTTGTGGGAAAATAGGCAGATTAAGATGCACATTCCAGAGCTGTGATGAAACCCGCTGTAAGTTTAGAGCAGATTAATAGATTGAAAGCATGCGCCTTTGCAGTCTCATGTTCATACACGGTTAATCCATGCAGAAAATCTAATTCTAGTTTTTTTTTTCACTCAAATCTTATTATAATTTGGACCCAAACATTGAAAGGAGCTTGTGTTTGTGTGTCGCACAACAAGAACGAGCAGAATGCAAATACAAGAGCACAAATAATGAGCTGTATTACTTTATATTAGTTTAGTGAAGAGCCTCAGGGAAGCTTCCGGGTGCACAAACTAGAGCAGAAGGTGATTATGTAAGAGAGAAGCTGAGGACAGTGCAGATTTTGATTGTTCTAGGATTTTGTTTTTCTTATTTGATATCATGGCATAAGTCTGGGCACACTGAGGGATGAGCCACACCCAAATCCAAAGCTGCAGTTGCACCCAAATATGGATCATGCAGAATAAAAATGCACCAAAACAAAGTCAGCATCCACTGCCTGTGTTTAAATCATCAGGATGTTGCATTTGAGTTCAGTTCCAGCTTTATGAATACTTATAACATCTGACCTATAAACCTAACACGTAAACACTTCTTTGATTTTCTTTTGAAAATGTTTTGGTGCAATTGAGAGTCATTTTCAAGGCCCATACGGCACCCACATGACAAATATTTGTGAAAGGTGTTACTGTGTCCGGTGCCAGAGGCTGTAGCAGGAAAACTGGACATCCGCCTGCACGCAGTAGGACAACATGAGATCACACAGGCCTTGAATCCTCCATAAAGCTCCATGCACACATTGACACCATCATTCATCAGTGCTGCAGCTGCAAAACATGGCACCTGACACTTTCCAGCTTTAAAGGTCAATGTTAATTCAGTCTAATGTACACCATTCCTTTCACTTTTACAGCTAGTACCTACTTCCTGTTTCTAAGGAAGGTCCCTCCATCTACTATGTTACGTTACTACATCTATCTACATTATTGTAGCATCAGCAACTAGCAGCAAACACATAGCGAAAAGGTAAACAGGAAGTTTTCATGAAAATTTTGGAAGGATAGAAATGTAGAAAAGCCTGCAGTGTGTGGCCCACTCTTTGGCTTTGTCGCAATCTTTTTCTCCTCTTGGGTTTGCTCAGTTTAATGATGAGTCAAAGTGATCTGTCTCACTAGCATTCTATGCATAATGTCACAGCCCTAATGCTAATGCTAATGATAACACACAGAACAGCTGTGACTGTTGGGAACTTTTTTAGGATTGTTCAAAATGTAAGATTAGTAAAGTTTTCACTTGAAAATTTTTAATCATGTTATCCTCCAGTGTTGTTTCCAAAGTGTCAGAAGGGGATGTCCTTCTATCTTTTTTACGATGACTCTGTACTGATTAAGGTATTTTTAATGTGCTTATATTACATTTCCAAAATCAAAAATGTGACCAAAGTCAAATACAAGGAACTCTTGGAAAAAAAACCTAATTTAGTTAGGGAGTGACCCAAATCCGGGCAAGGTGTGACTCGCAGCCTAAAAGTGTCCCGCCTCTGTGTTTATCTGGCACTGAAGAAGTCACTTTATCCACTCTGGCAGTCACAGCAGGAATACATAAGGACGACATTTACGAACACATCGGTTTATACTTCCAGGACTTAAACAAATAGCTGCAGCAGCAGGTAGGTGAGCCGAACTAGAATAAAACAATATCTATTAGTCCTTGGGCATAATTTTAACGAGCTATAAAGCCTTTATTACTGATGTTTCACAATCTGTCTAGACTGTGGTGTGTCCACATTTGTGTCAACGTGGTGTTACCGGTACAAGAATCTTTGCAGGTAGTGCTTAATCTGTTTATCATCCAACGACATTAAAAAAGCAGAGATGTTGTTTGGTGAACACACCCTGATACCGTAGAAGGTTTTTAAACCATCAGTCTGTTACTTTCACTGTGTCCTAATGCACTTAAACAGGCTGTAAGAGCTCTTCACATGACATACATTACTGTAAGACAGTGGGGTGGAGTGTCTGTCTGATGGTTTGCTGAGAAAGACTACAGTATATGTTTACTACAGCACATGCTGCAATAAAACCACAGTTTAAAGCTAAATGTTTAATTAGTTAATGTTTTGCATTAATTAGATGCCATTTTGAGCCTGAAAACTCAGAGGAAGGACTTGTCACAAGTATCCAAAGATCACAAATGCCCACAAATCCATCTTGCCAGGCTTTAAGTTATGTGCATGTGGCTGAACCAAACTTGTTGAACACTAATTACTCTCCTGTCCATGAAATAACAGGTGAGTTTTGGGTGTGACGATGGCGACAAGTGACTCCTGCAATTTCACAAATCAACTCAGTTTAGACATCTGACCTAGTTTAAATGGTTCACTAAGCAGGAATAAAAGGGTGGTTTGAACTAGAATCAAGTTAAACAGATATCAGAGGTATTGGAGAAGATAATAGTAATAATAATCCCACTAATCAGATTCATTTGGAGTCAGGCTTTCTTTTTCTGGCTGCCATACAAGGCTGCGAGTTGAAAGGCTGTTCTAAAGTCTAATCTGCTGATCAATATGGTGGATCACTTAACAGACAAAGAAGGCAGCAGGTCTCTGGGGGAATTATTGCCAGGAAGAGCTCTAAATAGTCTCATCATTGTGTCTCTGTGAGCCTCAAAACAACTGCCAGGAGTCAGACCGGGAGGAAGAAAATACAGATAAACACAGCTGACGACGTTGCAGATTTTTTGTGGGCTTAATTCATTACAACAATGATTTGAGCAGACATTACAGACTATGATTTTAATGTTTATTATGATTATGCCTTAGATGAAACAACATATGTTTACATCTTTGTGAGGACCAGACTACAGCAGCTATAGATACTGACAAGGAAAATCAGCATGGGGTTCAGTTATTTGTGTGTGCAGAGTAAACCTTCAATTTTTCAGATGTAATGTTGTTTTTTTGCGTTTTATTTTTTGTGAACAGGTGCTGGACGAAGGCTCAGAGGACCAGAGGCTGCGACAGAGGACGACTCAGTGAGTAACGCCACCGTGTTTTAGTTTAGCTTTTATATGTTTCTTTGATTTTAAATTACATTATTATGTTTAATTTTATGTGAAGATAGAAGACAGAAAAACATTTTTAGACATTTTTCTCTTGACCAACTGTTGGACTGACAGAGTGGCCACATTTCCTTCCTTGGAAACACAATTGTGACAATAATTAACAGCCAAACAACCAGCGAGTGCTGCTTTTGGACAGCAAGGTGTTATCACACTACTCATCATTCGCTTTTCTTCATACCTTTGTTCTTCATGCTGCACACATTCAATATTATAACACTTTCTTAAATGGTTGAAAGCTAAGGAAATGTTATATCTTTGATTTGCTAACTGTTTTGTTGGGTAACCTTATGTCCATGCAGATATGTGACGAGCCATCTCAGTTCACCGAGGGGGAGCGACCTCGCCCACAAGGATCATCCCCCGTCGAGGAATACCCTGAAAAATACACAGACAGTGACAAAGAGGTACAGAACACCACCATCATACCAGCTGTTTTTATAGCAAAAACATCAGCTGGACTTCTTAAAACATTTTAGAAATCATGTTAAAAAAGAGAACATATTATAACTGCGTTACTTCTTTGCATGTAAGAACACTGAGACAGTGTATTTGCTATCCAGGCTGTCTTATGTCGTTCAGGTTACAGATAAACAAAGTTAAAGAAATCAGCTTGTGACTAAGAGAAGCAAGCTTGTGTCTTTAGCTCATTTATAGTGCGGCATGTCTGAAAAGAAAAGCATGGGGAGTGTGTTTAATGACTAAGGAAGCGGAAGAACTGGACTGTATGCAGCTGAAACTGTGTCCTTTAATTCCCTTGGCAGTTTGTACTTATGAAGATGTCAGATGTGCTACTTGTGCAATTATGTTTGACATTCAATAAACATTCATTAGGTGTTGCAGAGCCTGCTATATATTTTCAAAAAGTTGGCCCACCAATTCAGTAATTCGTTCCTGCAAATTACTAAATTTACTTAAATGAAGGTTATTAAATCACATTTCTTTCCGCTTCTTCCGTCTAGACGCTCTCACTAAAGAGTTTTAAGCAAACATACATTTATTTAGATCTTGGGCTGAGATAGTCAGATTTAAAGATATTCCTTTCCCTTTCCCTCTTTCAGTGTGATGCAGAGTATGACCCACAAAACAAAAGTGGGAGTGCAAAGAAAACTAAAAAGTCTGGGCTCGGGTCCATGTTTGAAAAGCGTTCAACTCCAAAGATGAGTAAACTTAAGGTGAGACATTCCAACCTTCTCTTCTCTCTGTTCTGTATCTGGGAATCCCTTCAGGCTAAGCTGGAGCAGATTACCATGCAGCTCAAGAGGTAAAAAGTGATTGTGTTCTCTGTTTGGATGTGTTGGCAGGAAGTTCCCAGTCCTGATTCTGGGGTGATTGTGAAAACAGCCAAAGATGGATGTGCAGAAGGTCTCGTTTATGGTGGAGGAGGGAAAGAGGGGATCTTCATTAAGGAAGTGGTTCCTGAGTCACCTGCCTCAAAAAGTTTGAAACTAAAAGAAGGTAAGCTAAAAGATTTCCTGTGGGATAGTGGTTCTAATTTGGCAGTCCATTGTGCAGACTAATGTACAAGCACTATGCACGTGGTTCGTCTAAGTTTCCTTAGACTACAAAGGTCTGTGGTGAGACGGTTCATTTTAAAAGTGTTCTCCCAAGCTGTTAAAGTTCCATTTACAGTAGTAGCAATACACTGTTTGCTGGTGTGTTATGAATTCTGGGATAGTTCAGGTCATGATAGACACACCTGTTCCACTCTCTCGTTTCTTGTTTCATGCAGGTGATCAGATTCTGAGCGCTACTGTGTATTTTGACAATGTATCGTACGAGGACGCCATTCAGATCCTAGAACATGCTCAGGCTTACAAACTGAAGCTCTGCTTGAAACGCAAACCAGACATCACAGAGACTGAACCAGCCATCGATTCTGATGTCATCCCTGTAACTATTTTCACTTCTCAATCTCTTTCTGACAGTTAGAATTTATGCTAAAGCTGAATAGTTGACATTTCTATTGCTTAACAGGAAGAAGATGTCTGCCCTACTGACATGAGGGAGCAAGTAAAAACCAAAAGACGTGGGGAAGCTCGTATTTCGTGGCCAAAGTTTCCCTCTTTTGGAAAAGGACGAAAATCACGTTTTACAAGGTCTCACAGTTCCTCAGAAGCTGATGAACAGAGAAAGCTTGAGCTTAGTCCAACAACAAGTGACACAGAATCGCCCATAAAAACTCAGGATGCTCTCAAAGGCAAGAAGAAGCATAAAATGAAGCTCCCTGCTCTGACAAAGAGAGGCCGCATAAGTTCTTCTGAAGACCAGGACACGGATGCTCCAACAACAGGTCAGCTCACTGGTGACATTAATCTGACACAAGAATCAGACATGCTTTCACCGGAGTGCCTTGAAAGCCCCTCAGGAGAAACTCCACAAGTCTACGTGACAGAGCACCTCAAAGTAATAGAAGATGTAAGACTTGAGCAAAACAATCAAACGCTGACAGAAGCTCAAACTGTTCAACATAAGGTGGAACTTATCAGTATAGACAGCACTCTGAAAACAGCAGATCTAACTGTGGCTCTGGCAGACCAAGAAAGCCCTTCTGGCATCAAGTCCCCAGATGGGAAGAAAAAGAAGAAAGAAAAATCTGAATTAAAAATGAAAATTTTGGGGAAGGATAAATCACATAAGAAAGAAAAGGCAAAATCATCACCAAAACGTCTAAAAACACTTGGTGCAAGTTTTGAAATAGCAGAACAAGCAGAAACTGAAAAGTCTGACATAATCCCTGTCTCTGAATCAACCACAAAACTACCAGGAGAACCTGAGCCAACCAAAATTACCAGCACTGAGAGTTCAAGGTTGATCAAAGTAAAATCACTGACAACACAGATGGAAATGAGCGTGCCCAAAGTGGAGCTAGATATACCTGATATATCAATACGAAAATCATCACAGAAGGATAAGGATGTTAAACATAAAGATGAGACAAAGGCTGGTACAACATTCAAACTGCCTAAAATAGGCCTGGGTGACATTTCTACAGAGGAAATTATACAAAAAGAATGCACGACTAAAATTCAACAGCACACCACTGAAGTCAAAGATGATACTTATGAGAGGCTTTCAAAAAGTAGTGTGTCTCAACTTCCAAAACGTGAAGACATTGAGATTCCAGGCATGGAGGACATGTCTATCAAAATCACAGCCAAAGGAATTAAGGAGCCAAAAAGTGTTTCTGCAGGATCTTATGAAGAAATCCAGGCAGAAACTTTACAGCTGTCAATTGATGTTGACAGCGTGAAAGAGGCAGTGTCAAAATTGCCTGGCTTTAAGTTGCCAAAGGTGGATACATCTGGGGTACTGATTCCTGAAGAAATAACTGTGATTGATGCAAATGCACAAAGAATATCTGTGAAAACACCTACCAAAACAAAATATGAGGGACACAGTAAGTTTGCCATTATGGCCTCTCCAGAAATCTCCAAGACAACAATCAAACTACCAAAGATGACAGCTGATTTAACTTCAGACGAACTTCTGAGTGAGACAAAGATAGATGTTAAAAAAACACAAAAGGAACACGAGTCAAAACAAAGCAGGAAAGAGATTAAAACTGAGACCTATAAAAGAGAACATATTGTAATAACTGGACAACAAAGTGCTCCAGAACTATCCCAAGTGCTCCAGGTGCAAGAAACAACTAAAAAACTACAAGGCACAGAGAGTGAATATGAATCAGAAGCTACAAAAGACACTGATAAAAAATCAAAGAAGACAAAGATAACAATGTCAAGCTTGGGAATAGGAAAACCAGACATAAGAATTCCTGACATTGGAATTGACTTTCCAAAACACAAAAGCTCTGAGCAAAACGTCGATGCAGTAAATGGAGAAAATGCTGCACTCGCCCAAGAGGCAAAGATGTCAAAGATGGAAATGAGGAAAGCTAAGGGACAGACTGGAGGGGTTGTGTGTGAGGTCAACATACCTGAAATAGATGGCATTGCATACATTGATTCAGGAGAGGGTTCACCATCCAAAACAGACAGTGGCATTAAAGGGTTTCATGAATCTCTTGATGCAAAGGTACAGGAAGAAGAGCACACAGGCAAACTCCCCACAACTGGTGCGGTTACAACAGACATCAGTGTACATATTCCCAGTGGAGATCAAGATGTTACCATTGAAGTAAAAAGTCCTGAAAGAGAGGGGAAAAGTGGCAAATTCAAAATACCAAATCTTGGCATTTCCGTGCCAAAGGTGAAAGGGCCAAAAATTGATTCAAGCCTATCAAAGAAAGATCGAGCTGTGACACTACAAGAGGGTAAGGTGGAGCTCAAATTCCCAGACCAACCCAAGGCTGACATTACAATGGTAGATGTTTCAATTCCAGATCAAAAACCTGAAATAGAAGTCAAACCTTTGGAGGCTGAAGGTAAAATTGATGGACAAGGAGCCAAGTTCAAGATGCCAAAGTTTGAAATGAAAATGCCAAAAATAAAAGGCCCTGAACTTGATTTAAGCTTTTCAAGGAAAGACACAGATGTCAAACAAACAGAAACTAAGGCTGAGGTGAAACTCCCAGAGGCCCCCGATACTGATGCCACTTTTGGAAGTGCTGATGTTTCTATTTCAGAGCAAAAGACGAAGGCAGAAAAACCTGAATTGGAAATTAAACCTCTGGATACTGAAGGTGAATTTGAAGGACAAGGAATCAAATTCAAGATGCCAAAGTTTGGAATCAAAATGCCAAAAATAAAAGGCCCTGAACTTGATTTAAGTTTGTCAAGGAAAGATGCAGATATAAAATTACCAGAAGATAAGGCTGATGTCAAACTCCCAGAGGCCCCTGAGACTGATTTTACCATTGGAAACATCAGTGTTTCCATTGCACAGCAGAAAACGGAGGTAGAAAAACCTGAACTGGAGGTCAAGCCTCTTGAGACTGAAGGGGAAATTGATGTACAAGGGGGAAAGTTTAAAATGCCAAAGTTTGGAATCAAAATGCCAAAAATAAAAGGCCCAGAACTTGATTTAAGTTTGTCAAGGAAAGATACAGATATCAAAGTATCAGAAGATAAGGCTGACGTCAAACTCCCAGAGGCCCCTGAGACTGATGTTACCATTGGAAGCATCAATGTTTCCATTCCACAGCAAAAAATGGAGGTAGAAAAACCTGAACTGGAGGTGAAGCCTCTTGAGACCGAAGGGGAAATGGATGTACAGGGGAGCAAGTTTAAAATGCCAAAGTTTGGAATTAAAATGCCAAAAATAAAAGGCCCTGAACTTGATATAAGCTCATCAAGGAAAGATGCAGATATCAAACTACCAGAAGTAAAATCTGAAGTTAAACTACCAGAGGGAAGTGCAGATGTTTCTATTTCACAGCAAAAGATGGTAACAAAAGAACCTACACTGGACATTAAACCTCTGCAGACTAACAATGAAGCTGAAGGACAAGGAATCAAGTTCAAAATGCCAAAATTGGGAATCACCATGCCCAAAGTGAAATTTCCTGATGCTGAAAATACAGAAGCTGGTATTAAGCAAGATGTTAAACCTCCAAAGACACAAATTCAACAGGATGTTGAAGGATCATCGTCAAAATTTAAGATGCCAACATTTAAACTGCCAAAACTTGAAGTAGGTCCGGCACATATTTCTGTGGAGAAACCTGACATGGACAAAGATAGCAAACTTGGTGGAGGTGACATAAATATTCCAGAAGAAGGATCTGCTGTTAACATTGCAGCACCCAGTACTGAGATCGAACGTCCTGCAATAGATATGAAAACTACAGGAACTGAACATGAGGGAAAAGGAAGCAAGTTTAAAATGCCACATCTGGGTTTCTCTGTGCCAAAGGTAAAAGGACCTAAAATTGATTTAAGCATCTCAAAAAAAGATGGGGACATCAAATTACCAGATACAAAAGCTGATGTGAAATGTCCAGACGTTGATCTTGAAAAAACAGATGTGTCCATTCCTGTACCTACACTGGAACCTGAAAAACCTGAAGTGGTACTCCAGGTCACACAAACTGAAGGTCAAAAGGATGGACAAGGAGCAAAGTTAAAAATGCCCAAGTTTGGAATAAAAATTCCCAAAATAAAAGGACCTGACATTGACTTGAGCTTATCAAAGACAGATGGAGATCTCACAGCAAAGACTAAAATTGAGACAGAACTCCCAGATGCTTCAAAAATTGACTTCAGTCTTGGAAAAGCAGACATTTCTATTCCAGATGAGAAAGACAAAAATGAACTTGAACAACAAGAGACCAAATTCAAAATGCCGAAATTTGGAATGCCAATGCCAAAGGTCAAAGGACCTGAATTTCATTTGGGATTTTCCAAGAAAGACATAGATGCACTGCCAGAGACTGAGGTTAAGGTCGAATTCCCAGAAGCATCTAAAATTGATGTCATTCTTGGAGAAGTAGAAGTTTTGGTCCCAGAGTCAAAAGTAGAACTTAAACAACCTGAAGTAGAAATCAAAACTCTGGACACTGATGTTGAATTTGATGGTCAGGGAAGTAAGTTCAAAATGCCAAAATTTGGAGTCTCAGTGCCGAAAGTAAAAGCCCCTGAAATTAGCTTTAACTTCTCTAAAAAAGAGGTGACACTACCAGATCCCAAAATTGAAGTCAACCTCCCTGTTGCTGAACTTGAAGAACATTCCGCTGATGTGGAAACCAACGTTCCCGACATGCAAGCTGAGCTAAGTCACCTGGAAGGATCTTCAGCAAAGTTTAAACTCCCAACATTCAAATTACCTAAATTTGGAGGTTCTGTCAGTGTGGATGCACCAGATGTGGACAAAGACACACAAGAAAAAGCACAAGGACCTCAGATTGATTTAAGCTTACCCAAGAAAGATGTCAATGTAGAGTTACCCGAGGCTAAAGCTAAAGTTAAACTCTATGTAACTCCCGGTATTGATGCTAATCTTGAAGATATTTCAATTCCGGAAGCAGAGATAAAGATTGAAAAACCTGAAATGGAAAATACATCCCTGCAGTTTCAAGGTGAGCTTCATGAACAAGGAGGCAAGTTCAAGATGCCCAAGTTGGGAGTGTCAGTGCCAAAATTAAAAGGACCAGAAATGAAGGGAGACATCACACTACCAGAAACTAAAGCAGCGGTCAGTCTCCCTGAAGCCGAAATGGAACCTTTTGAAATTGAAGCACCATCATCAACTGCATCATTCAGAGAATCACCATCAAAATTTAAACTGCCCACATTAAAATTACCCAAATTTGGTATCACCACACCAAATGTTAGTGCTGACATACCTGATCCAGGCAAATTTGATGGAACTGGTGTGCACATTTCTATGCCACATACTGACGCCGATGTACCTGAAGTTAAAGCAGAGGTCCATATGCCAGTGGTTGAAGTCAAAGAGCCAGTTGGTGTTGTGATAGAGCAGCCAGGTGTTGAAGTTGATGGAAAGCCGAAAAAAAGGAGATTTTCACTGCCAAGATTTTCCTTTGCAAAACAAAGTGTTAAAGCACCAGACATTGATGTCAGTGTTCAAGATGTGAAAATTCCAGAAGGAAAGGTGGACGTGGAAGGAGGGACCATGGATTTGAAACATCCAGAATGTGAAGCAGAGGTTGGTGGACAAGAAAGTAAATTTAAAATGCCAAAATTTGGGATCACAATGCCAAAAATAACAGGGCCTGAACTTGATTTAAGTTTATCAAAGAAAGATGCAGATGTGGCATTATCAGAAACCAAGGCTGAAATCAAACTCTCTGATGTTGAAGTGAAAAAACCCTCTGCTGAGGTGGACATTAAAGCTCCTCAGATGAAAGTGATAAAAGACACAGATGGCTTGCCATCAAAATTCAAGATGCCAACATTCAAATTACCAAAACTTGGAGTTGGCATGGCAAGTACAACGGTAGAAGGGCCCCAAATAGAAATGGAAGGAAAAAAGATTGACATTGAGATTCCTGAGGAGGTTCTTACTGTTAAAGTTTCTGCACCTACCATTAACACTGAGGGTCCATCCATTGATGTGAAAATGACAGGAAAGGAACAGGAAAGAAGAGGAAGCAGATTTAAGATGCCAAGTTTTGGATTTTCTATGTCTCCAGCCAAAGTACCTGACACCGATATAAGCATATCAAAGAAAGGCGCTGAAGTGGCACTACCAGAGGTCAAAGCTGGCATCCAACTCCCAGAAGTGGAAGTGAAAGAACC
>JAVQJX010116440.1:0-11545 GCA_036025115.1 Ambassis agassizii | reverse complement strand
TAGATGACAACTGCAGGGGAAATTCATGTATTTATTCGAAACTTCCACCAAGAGCCTAACACTAGATGGTAGTTGTGTCTCAGTGTTTTTCTGATGCAATTAATAATTCTACATCTATTCACTCTCCATTCAGAGAGAGCTACCTTTAATGTGTAACAGCGATCAAGATGATCCTGATCACAATCAAATTCCACAAAAGCATATTGGATTAAAAAAAATATCATATTTTTAGCAGTATGCAGGACTAACTAGGATCAAATGTTGAATTGTGTGTGTGTGTGTGTGTGTGTGTGTGTGTTAAAGTAGAAAGACTCATGTAAGGCTCATGGCAGCGTGTAAAGCTCTCAGTGTCTTCAGTTCTGTGTTATGTGATGTGACACGTACTGTGGTTTCCTCTGCCAGCCTGTGTACTCGTGTCTCTCCTCTGGCTGTATTATTAATTCAGAAACCATGTGAGTACACGCCTTGTCTCCTCCTCTGCTGTCTCTTGGAAAGATCTTTGAAAGAGAAAGATTAAAAGGAGAGCATAATTAGACAGGAGGATTTCTACTATCATGGTAATTGAAACAGTGCTGTCATATTACAATGTCTAATTGGTCTCAAATTACAGAAAAATAGTTAGGACAGCAGGGAGTCGCTCGCCAATCCAAAGACATGTTTATATTTCCTGTCAAGCATAGTTTTTCATGCATTTGCCAGTTATTGTAAGGTCTCGTGTGTATGAAATTGCGTCTTATAGCAGTCTCCCTCACAGAAGCACAGAACTTAACCCCATTTCCACTTTAAAAGTACTTCCAAGTACAGCATCTGTTATACATGTCACGGTATCTGCGTCAACTTGTCTTCTTGAAGGCTCTTTATGTAAAAACAAAAAATAACTCTCAATAGTGACACCTGTGGTCAGTGGGGGAACTGCAGTTGCACACTATAAATGGATTGACCCCACCACACACCATATCATTTACTGCTGCCCTGAAGGTTGCTAATTGACATCAGATACATGCAGGGTTTTCTGGATACAGCTAACAGGCTAAGCCATGAAAAAACTGTCACTACCATTGATTGTGGCAGCTTATTGAAATTCAAAATGCTGATCTACACTGTAAATTGTGTCAAGTTTAACATTTTCACCAATGAAAGCATGTCAGTGATAGATTGCATATCTTGCTGAGCTATCCAGAGACTGTTAGAGATCAGCTATAATTACTGCCTGGTACACTGCATAACATTAGCTAATAAATTTTAAAAAAACAAACAAACAAAAAAACAAGCTATTTACTTTAACAGCCTGGCAGGCCCTGGAACTTATGTAGTCATGGATCAGGCGTTGGTTAATTCATAACATTCGCTCACTTAATTTAGCAGATAAAGTAATTTGCATCCAGCAAGCTAGCCAATTTAAAGGCCACATTTGGAATGAATTAGATATGGCTATCCACTAAAAACATATTTTGCTACATTATTTGGCTAGTACGCTAAAGCTAGAGAGGATTACACACTGACAAGGAATTTTTCAGTCCAATGAAAAAGGGAAAAAAAAAATTAATTCTTTGGATTTTTTGACACAAAAACTCAATTTAGTGTCAATTTAGTTTTTAAATAGGCATTAAAGAAAAATTCATTAACTTAATTGCCCCACAATCTTAGTTCCCAAACAAATAGAAGAGGTCAAACAAGTCCCAGGTGTTGAATGTGATGACAGATCTCATTAAAGATGCATTCAGATTGGAGTGAATAGTACCATCCCTGAGCTGATTCCTCTAGGGAGTATTCATCACTCTAAGCTGGTAATTTAGGTCTGGCCCATGGTAAAGATTTTCACTCCTTGCTTCTACACACCCAGATGTGTTGAGAATCAGGCACCTTTGTGTCAGACTGTGGGGCGCATGAACATCACAAAGAGTATAAGGCAGGGAGGTATCTGCTCACCCAGCTTGCAATGAATTTCATATTCAGCAGTGATTTCACCTTTCAGTGACATTATATTCTGCAAAAGCACTGAGCTACCTGAGACTTGTGCTGCGCTTATCAGCATGATGGTTTCTTCTATCTCGGCTTTGAGATTGTTCTTCAAGTTCTGGGATAGTACTCCACTGATTACTGCCCATGTTCAGTTAAACACAAGCACTTAAATCGATGCAGTAGAAGCAAAGATTGTTTTTTTTTTATTCCTCTCATCAGACTGTGTGGTTAGGGTTTGAGCTCTAGTGCTGCATTTGAATTCAGACTTCTCTGTAATTTGAATGCAATCTGTGCAACATAGTGGACCAGAGACATGTAAACTGTGACTTTTATATTCTTTGACTTTTTAACCTAATAGTTTGGAACCACAAAGGTCTTTTTTACATGCTGTATGTGGTGTTGTTCAGACACTAAAACCCTCTTAAATAAGGGTATCTTGTGATTACTGGTGTCAGAAACACTATATTTACATGCATTAATTGTTCTCTCAGATATGTGATATTTTCTTTTTATCCTTTGTTTCAGAACTATAAAAGATAGACTGAAACGTTCTTTCTTCTGAAGGGCAATTTTTCCCCTTGTTGTATCTGCCATTTCTTGTACAAGCCCCCACTGCAAGCAGACAGTGTCAAGCGCTAGCAATGCAGCTTCCTGACAAGTAAATGAAAGGTCCCATCGTTCTTCTTGTTTCTTCCCAGGTGACACCCACTGTCCCCATTCCGTCACCATCAAAAAGCTGAACAAGATGCAGAGAACCTCAAAAACGGTCCATTATGGGCTGCCGGGGGGAGCGCAGACACCATTAAGGAATGGTATCGGTTACAAATAATGCATGTCTCCGGTCTCATTCTCATCTTGTGTGAGAGAAACGGGACAGCGCAGGGATGTACAGATGCTCTGCAGAGACCTTGCATGCGGAATAACGCTCTCACTCCTGCAGACCAAGGACATCTGCTCACCAGAGAGATGGTAAAGGCAAGAGCTTGACATATAATCTCACTCTGACACCATTAAACAACTGTGTGAACGACTGAAACGCGACTACAGTATAATGTCGAAAGTGTGCCACATTCGTGTCTTCCTCTTTATTATTGCATGCTGTGTTTTATTGTTGGGAGGATGTGCAATATCACAGCTCATAAAGTGGAGGCTTCATCACCAAATCAAACTTTTTCATGTCTGCTGGAATTAAAGGCCGTAGGGATGCAGGGAGTCATTACCTAAAGAAGTCATTTCCCTTTAAGCATCTCTAGTCATGTGCTTTTTTCACAAAGGACATCTCTAAAAGATGGAGTTAAATTCAGTCCACAGAACCTGCACTGCACCACATTATCTCTGCGTAATAGATTTCATAAGGAACAGTACAGATAACAAAATGTAACATAGCGGTTTGTGGTTAATTAAGATCACAATCGCTTGGTGGGTCAACCTCTTTCTCATTGCTCTCTCTCTGTAGAAACACTTTATTAATAGCATGTATCCTTTGAAATCTAATAAGGGGAGCTAATCTGACATGCAGCTAAGCAGTGCAGATGCACATCTTCAAGGACAAATAGCTACAAGACAGAATGTTTGCACCGTTTGCACCATTTTCATCCGAACTGTGATAAAAGTCAACCCAGAGCTCGCGCCACCTCTTCCGCTTTTTACGCGCATGACAATCTTAAGATGTAATCTCAAAACTCTAAAGCCTCACTCTTTTAATGTGAGATGCCATTAAGTTCTGAGGCGTTTATGTCTTTTTAATGAGGGAGCTAAATTGCCTTCATACGCAGTGATTTTTGTGCAAATGAAAGCCTTGCAGACTATGAATGTCAAGTAGACGACTAAATGTTCCTTGGCACATTGTCGGCCACAGGCTGTAGCATTAGGATTCACACTGACGACCATGTGATGGGGCCGAGGCAGTACTCTCTCTGCTGGAAAATGTTTAAAGTGTAATGAACAAAATGCAAATGAATGCCAGCAACAAAACAGTGCCATTACAGGACATGACACAAAAAAAATGGTCTGTATTTGAGAAAAAAAAAAATGAAACAAAATTTGCTTCAATCAGAGTGGAGACACTAGAGTCTACACTGCTGCGGTATCATTTTGATCAAGAATGTCTAGACGCTCAGAAGATGATCCCTTTGGCGCACAAACATCTTCAGATGTAGCGTTGTTTGTGACAGCAACACCATAAGATATCAGTTATTTAACACTGGCTATTTATTTTCTAAGAGAAGATATTCCTAAATCATCTCGCTGCTTTACTCATGAGGCTGACAGCTACATCAGTTCTGAGATTAGAAACGTATATTCATCTGATAGCATGAAATGTCTCACATGAAGGTAAATGGCTACTGGTGATGGACAAATGTCTCTGTAGGCTGACAGATCTTTTACCATAGAGGCTGTCTTGTATGGAGGGCTTGATAAAAGGTGATTGTATAGGAGGAGGTGAGAGAGGTCATGACCCCTCTACTGGTGCCACTGGTGTTGGATGTGAATGTCCTCCTGCAGGCTTGCAGTGACTTCTGGGTGGTGATCTTTGACCTGTTTCAAGTCACAGTGCTGTCACTGGTTTTAGTCAGGTGTTCTCAGACAGCTGATGCTGTCTCTACAGATGTCGTGCCCTCAGGGACTGTAAACAACATGTTTTGATTCAACTTAGAAACTCTTAAAAAAAGTTTTACTTACTACAGTGATATCAGCTACACATCATTTTTTTACAGTGTAAAAAAGTAAAAACTGTTGATGTTTGTCAGATGTTTTTATAGGGTACTGTAAAACAAATAAATTAAGTTA
Source organism: Ambassis agassizii (assembly GCA_036025115.1). Taxonomy (NCBI): domain Eukaryota; kingdom Metazoa; phylum Chordata; class Actinopteri; family Ambassidae; genus Ambassis; species Ambassis agassizii. Next base: position 6,793 of record JAVQJX010116440.1, on the reverse strand, counting down.
AAAAAAAAAACAAAACTAGGTGAGCCCAAGTTATTTTTTTCGATGTTCTCTGTTCTAAAGAAGATAAGCATCTGAGTCTGACATCATTTGTCCTTGGCTGTACAGTTGGCAGGCTGATAAAGAAAATACAATAAAAGATTGCAGCTTCTGGATGGTAACAGATTATGTTAAAGGTTATTTCTTCTTTTCTCTGGAAGCTGTAAATTCAAACTTCTGTGAGAGCTGTGATCTGATGGTACTCTTTGGTGTGACTGCGCCTGCTTTCTCTGTTTAATAAAATACACAACACCATCAGTTTAGTGGATCTCAGGTTTAGAAGGGGGTCATGTAAAAAATAACCAAATAACCGAAAGTACTTATTCAATAGCCAGAGAAAAATCTGTTAGCCTCAAAAAAAAAAAAAAAAAAAGCCACAGTCATTCCTGCCTTGGAGAACATTTTAACCCCATGATGCAGCATCCAACAGAGCAGAAACTCCTGTGCTACAATTTAATACACACTGAACTGAAACTGAATGAAGGAAATGTTCCTGCACAAAGTCATTCAACCATTGACTGAAGTACAGGTCTAAATTGCTATCAATTCTGGGAGGATTAAGACTTAATTAACCTATAAACATGGCTGCCCAGACCACCCCAGAGATCATGTATTTAAAATACATCTTTTACTATTATACTGTTATGGCCTTTATCCACATTTTATCAGTTTCACTAAAACCAATTCCTCATTGTGTTAATAGAAAATATGACCGGCACACAGTTTTTTTTATTGCAGATACTGTATGTGATCGTATTTTTCAGCAGACAGATTGGATAACTTCATCTCTGTGCACTCAGTGACCATGTTTTGTAATACACTCCATGGCCCATGGTCACCATGGTTTTTAATAAAGACAGATATCCACCGCAGCAGCTTGCAATATGTTCCACTCTTTGATTTTCAGCTCTTAGAAAAACACTCCAGCCTGAAATTGTTTGTCAGGCTATCACCACAGTATGTTGCCTTCAACTCTCCTCCACTTTCATCATCACTATGATTTACCTGAACAAAGAGTTGCTCTTGGAAATAGCTGTAAAACAGTGTGAAGTGTGGGTGATGCTTCTTTATATGCAGTGTTTCCACTGCAAAAACAATGGGCAACATCACGAGAGACAAACAGGAGATACAGGGTGAGACTGACGAGTGAAATCAGCAGCGTGATTAATGTGACAACCTTTAAGAAAAGGTTATGGATCCAGAGGGAACACTAATGTCTGTAGGACATGGAGGAGAAGCAGAGTGAAGAAAAGGGCAGGAGTCAAGTGAGGTGCAAAATTACAGGCATTGTCCATCCATGTGGGGTTCTGTAACCTGTTCTACAGCTGCAGGCGACTGCTCAAGTATTGTAATCAAAGGATTATTTCATAGTGTTGTCTTCCAGTATTGATAATTTACCTGATTTGAACTAATTGAGTGCATGATCAGGCATAGCATTGTCCATACGAGCAAATCAAAGTTCATGTGAAGAACTACCCTTAGGTATGATTAATTTGTCAATAAGCTTAGTTAATAAGTCACGCAGCCTTTTATATGCATCTCTTTAGCTTTACCTTTGTAGGTTGCTTTGGACAAATGCCAAACATAAACATTCTTCATCCTTGACCTACAGTTCCCATCCTTTCTAAACTGCGCAGTAACTGAACAGATGGTTCTGTCAAAGACGAACATACAGATGATGCAGTATTTATCATACTAATAGTATGAAATAGTGATGATTGTTCTCGCCAATGCCATATTTGCAGTGCCTAACTCCACCTGTTTGATCCAGAATGAGGTGGATGGAGGAAATGTGGGCGTTTAGGCATCTCGCTGTCGCCATGGCCTGAATTAAACCTTATGCATAAGCTAATGAGATTAGCACCATTTTTGTTTCAGGCTGTAAATAGTTAAACGTGTGTAGACTCCATGGAGAACCACTACATGCTTTATATCAGTACCATGATTATTTAAGTGAGTGCTGACAAAAATCTCCTAACTTTCCAAGTTAATGAGTATGAAGTCAATTCCTATCTATTTCCCAAATTGTATGATCCGTCTGATACTACTTTTCTTCATTTAAGGAATCTGACTGTGCACCCCTGAGGCATTTTTTTATCATTTCACCCTCTCTTTACCCACAATTCCTGGCTGCTACTTTAAAATGCTGAGAGGCTCAAAATGCCACTGGGAAAATATAGCACACAGAGAATACAGAGGAGCAAACAGTCAGACACTGGAGATATATCTAAAAAAAAACATTAAACAGGTCTTTTATAAGCAAAAAGAAATCATTTTAGGTAATTTAATGTGGATGTTGATTGGGGACAGATGTTTAAATATTCGTTTCTTAGCCGCAGAAGAGTGAGACAGATCAACACTGTGAACATAAATCACAGCAGAAGCTTCACATAATACAAATACAGCTGCTTCAGACTCAGGCACACACATAGTGTCTACCATCCCAGTAGCATCAGTCAGTCCCGTTGTTGTGCTGGGACCTGGTCTTGTCTTTACTTATTTACCGCTCAGTGTGTTAGCTTTTTCTCTGAACAACTTTTTCCAAGCTTACACAGATATATTGTTTTGCTTTTTCCCTATTGTCTAGCCCACCCTGTAGCACCTGCCACAATTTCCAGCTCCCACGTGACATGACTGTTCTGATGAATTCAGTTCATGTACTTCCAAACAACATGGGCTCTGGTTGAAAGCATATTGTCCTTTTTAGCAGCAGCCTGCAATCTTGGAGAGGCAGTGGGCTGAAATTGTGCCATTGAGGCTAATTATGGGCATTTAAAAGCCAGATGAGTGTTGAATTGACTTTAGGACAAAATGTGGTGTGTTTCTTCATGTTGGGTGTAGGAAGAGCTTTAGTAACATTATATACAGGCAGATTTTTTTTATAGCTATGCTAATGGCTCAAGACCTGACAGCCTGTGGGACCATTGGATGTGCTGCCATTAATTCTTTTGACTGCCATTCACAGTACTTACAGCACAAACGTGTCAGCTTTTGAGTGGACTGCCATCAGACTTGGCACATGCACTTTCACAGTTTTCTCCTCTAGCACCATCATCAGGCCACAGCTTTGATTTCTTTCCAAATACCTATCAAACGACATTCTTGTCACTCTCTGACAGGAAAGCTGCCCACCTTTGATTAGCTGATTGCATGTACAGTTCAGGATAATTTCATATGGCAGATGATGACATCTGGAGCCATTTCAAGCCAAAACTAGGGAACCTTTGCTGATTTGTTTTATTATTTATATGTAATTTATTCCACCTTTATGATGTTAAAAAAACTCATGGAGTTGATTTGCAGTGGAGCTTATAATTTAAAAAAAACTCTTAAATGAATATTGGATCCGTTTCTCTGCTGTTGTGTCAAAGTGCTGAAAGACAAACTCCTTCAATGAGGTTTTGTATTCCTGTCCTGTGTTCTCCCTTAGCTCATCATTTCTTGCTTTGGTTTCCATTTTTGTTCCACTTTTAAATTCTTCCATCTCTGTTTAATGGCTCCTGTTTAGTTTGTGCTCCAGTGAAGCTGTGCTGTTGGTGCTTCAGCTTTGGAAGATGAGAATTCTGGGGCAGAATAGGCAGCAACACTCCCCTCCTATCCATTATTGATCCATGATTAACCAGACCTCAGCAGGGTTCTCGACTTGAGCGTGCTAAACTAGGCTGAGGATGAAAGGGATGTGGCTTTGTCACAATGCTGAAAGCAGCCTCACAGTGTAAACGTTTCACAGTGCTTTTGATAGTGAGTGTGAAATGACTGTAGGGGTGCTATTGATGATAACACAAGCCAGAAGTAAGGGAATCCGTCAGCAACCCACCCCCTACCCCCCCTCCTCTTTGACAGCCATCTGTATCACTCAGGGAAAGCCTCCTTGAGACAGCTCTGCAGACCCGCTGATCCTGATGTATTTTGACACTGATGGTGCACACAAGTGACCTTTGGGCTGTCGAGTGCACTCAAACAACACTTGCTGCATGTGTTTATGTCCCCAGTCTAATGAGGATGTATCTGCAGCCAGCCAACTCCAGGAGCAAGTGCCAGGATGCAGCTGCTGCCACCAGGGCTATAATCACAGCTTCTTGCCTGACTCATACCGTGGTAACATTTTCAGTGGTGGTATTGCTGTGGCACAGTTAGGACAAATCTTCATCAGGGAAACACAGAAAGTATTTTTGGTAATGGTGTGGTAACATTCACATTTTCATGCTATACAGTATATTAAATGGGAGGAAGAAGAATTTAAATGTAAGTCCTTTAAAGACATAGCGATGTGTTCATGAAGCAACAGCTGTTTTCCTTTTTGATGCTGTGGTGCCAAGAATGGGAACCGCAGAACTGGAGATAGTTTAGCAGAGTCTTTGGTGAAAAAGTTTGGCAGGGTTCCAAGGAAAAATGTTTTTATATGTTTTTAAACTATGTGATGAGTGCAGCTGCCTCAATTTCTTTTGGATGTAGGATGGTTCATGTATATTTGTGTTTGTGTAATTACTCTCTCTGCCTAAAGGGGGACACAGTAGTTCAGTAGTGTAGCTTTAACAAGACATAAACCTTCCTCAACATACTATATGCTCAGGACTGAAAAGCATTTCATAGTGTTTGTTTGTCTTTTGCCCACATTGAATCTAAGAAAGAAGAAGAGGAGAGGAAGAGGAGTAACTTCATTTTTTTTTTATTGTTCTAGGTCAGCCAGCACTGGGAGCATCTTTAGAGGAAGGGTGAAATGTCAGTGCTGCTCTTCACTTTATACCTGCCTTGTCTCGTTCTCAAGGGTTCTGCACATCATTAAATATTCACATGACACTCAGAGGGCATCACCTTAGGAGTGGTTTACCTGGACATCTCCTGTCCAGTCTTTGCTTTCCATTACACTGACATATCTCCAGTTCAGCAGAGTAGATCTCCTTGAATGTCATCTTTGGCATGAAGGACGACCGACTGAGTGTCCCTCAAACAAATAAAGCTCTCGTTGGTCTGTTTTCTATTTGGTTGAATTTTTTTTTTTTTTTTTTTTGGTTTAGTTTAGGTTTAGTTTTGTGACCATAAATGTGGGCCTTATCAGTTGGGGTTTGGGGGTGTTCACTACCCAAAAAAAATCAGTGGATTCTTCTATAAACTCTGCTCTGGCTTGGTAACAAAGGATACCCAGTTAAAAGAGCCACAGATTTGTAAGCTGGAGCCTCATTATTTTGTAACAATGACATGTTTGGAATTTAGTTGGGTCAGTTTTATTCACTTTCCCAGTGTCCATGCATCACCACCATGTCCTGATTTCCAATTATTCTCTGTGTTGGCAGGTGGGAGGAATCTGTGCAATGGAATCAGTTCTCAGTTTTTGTAAATTCACTGCTCGGGTACAATCTGGTTCCATTTTCAAGGACAATATATAGAAACTAGCTGTAATAATCTCATTAGTGAGACTTTCAGTTTTCCCATTAGTATTCAACCTTGAAGTTTCACACACAGACAAAAGTCACCATCTGTCAGCACAATGCAGGGCAGCCCTCTGTGATGGTGATGCGCTCACAGCTTTCTAACTGTGTTTGTTTTGGCTGCAGGAACTTCTACTACATCACCATGCTGCGCGACCCAGTCTCCCGCTATCTGAGCGAGTGGAAACATGTCCAGCGAGGAGCCACATGGAAAACCGCCCTCCATATGTGTGATGGACGCTCGCCCACCCAGGACGAGCTGCCCAACTGCTACAGTGGCGATGACTGGTCTGGTGTCACCCTGACAGAGTTTATGAACTGCCCATCAAACCTGGCCAATAACCGCCAGGTCCGCATGTTGGCTGACCTCAGCCTGGTGGGCTGTTACAACCTGTCCTCTATGAATGAGAGCCAGCGCAACCACATCCTTTTAAGCAGCGCCATGACCAACTTGAAGAACATGGCTTTCTACGGTCTCACAGAGTTTCAACGCAAGACGCAGTACCTGTTTGAGCGGACGTTCAGCCTTCGCTTCATCTCCGCCTTCACGCAGATCAACAGCACACGAGCCGCCAACGTGGACCTGAGCGAGCTTGTTCGCAGGCGTATCGAGGAGCTCAACTTTTTGGACGTGCAGTTGTACGAATACGCGAAGGAACTGTTCCTCCAGCGTTTCCAGTTCACCCGGCAGAGGGAGCACCAGGAGGTACGCTTGAAGAGACGCGAAGAGAGGCGTTGGCTGCGGGAGCAGAGAGACCAGGGCCACCCTTGGCCCCCAAAACACAGAGGGGCCGGAAGCACAGGAAGCAGAGGGGAAGGAGGTATGGAGAAGGACAGCAGTGACTTACCCACCACTACGGAAGACTACACAAGCCAAGTGGCTCGCTGGTGAGGTGAAGAGAGCGGAGCAAGAGAGAGCAGCTGATGGAGAGTCCTCACAGACGAAACATTTGACCCTCTCTTGCAAAACTGACGTCTCTCTTCACGTCTCACAGTTAATCTGTCTCCTGCATCTGTTTGTCAGCTTCAATGTGATCTGCTGTCTCTTTATGAAAACTGCCGAGTCTGTGAGTCTCACAGCAGCTCTGTCTTGGAGTGCCCTTTGGTGTCTTAAATCTTTATATATTTTTGTCATTTAATTATTGCCTTGGTTATTTATAATTTGTTGAATAAGACAGTAAATCGAAGTGAAAGGGTAAAAAAAAAAACACAAAAGAAGCTGCTATATAAACTGATTTTTATTGTGGCATTCACTGCAAAATTTATGAATGTTGCAACTGGCAAAAATAAAAAATATTTAATGCGAAAGAAGAACTGATGATTGCATG
>JAVQJX010116405.1:0-27484 GCA_036025115.1 Ambassis agassizii | reverse complement strand
GACTGAACCTCTGAACTATATGGACACAAGTCTGACTGTTTCCTTTATGAAGTAAAGACACTGAGCAGCAGCCTCACTGTTACTGTTACTTTACATACTCGAGTACATTTTAAAGGCTGTACTTTTACTCAAGTATGACTCTCTGCTACTTTTTACATCTCTGCCTTTCACTCAGTCTGCACGTGGGGATTTAACGTGGGAAGGTAAACAAGATGGAGCCGCTTTAACCCACAATCTGTGTCCAACAGACCAAATATTTAAGTAAAATTATTAACAAGTTCCTCCTAAAGATATATTAATGTTAAAATAAAGAGTACATTTTTGAAAGTTTAATTGTGTAGTTTCACTTTTTTGCTCCGTTTTGTTCCACTCAAATCTCGTAATTTACGTTTTTTAAATTATATTTTTAATTAAATGTTACCTTTTTTCTTTGAAATAAATTTTTTTTAACAGTAAACCGTTTTATGTTGAGTAATACGACAAATCGCAGGAAAAAAAGTAAACGAATAGTGAGTCAACTTTAAAGGACCTTCAGTCACCGACTACATGTTAATAAACACAGCAAGCATCTTTTTTATTTAGAACAAAGATGTTTATTAGCATTCACCTGAAGCATTTACAAGACATCTGAGAGGTTCACAGAGGAATGCAATACACAAAAATATTCATTGAAGCAGACAAAACTGCCTTTTAAACCCTTCACTGTGAGTCACTCTGGACCCATCTTCAAAAGCAAACAGACCAGTTATCAATAGTAGATAAAGCAGAAAGGGAGGAGGAAGAGAAAGGTGTACAGCACATGAAGGGAGGGGAGGTCACAGACAGGACAGGATGGATGAGCTGCCACACCTGTGAGCTTACAAACCGGCAAACAGCAGCGGAGGGTCGAGCCCCGGAACAGCGCCGGGCACTCAGCACCGCAACACGCCACACCATGTCACCACCGCACTGCACCGCATCTTAACAGCTAACCAGCATTACTCAACTGCTACACAACTGCGCCTAGTGCACAAAAGATACACAAGAGAGAGGGTTAGAGTCATAGGAAAGCAACTGTGACCAGACAGAAACACAACAGACGTGACAGAAAAGAAAATGCTTCGCTGCCGGATTAGCAAAGTCGCACAATCACAGTGGCTTTTTAATGCCTCACTGTACAGGTAGGAAGTAAGTCTGCAGTAAGAGTGGTAATGAATGCTTTCAACATCAACTTTTCTACAAATAAAATCTCTATATCCAACTGAGAAAAAAATTTATTAACAAAACTCAATCAAAATGGAAACCGATCCCTTTCAGAACGCTCATACAGTGTCCACAATTACACAATTTGTCAAATTAAACATTTAAAACATTTTAGACTAAGCTCCAATAACCTTTCAGGTCAGCGCTCAGCTGTCACGGTGGAGTTTCACACTCGTCCCCGACGTCCTCAGCAGAGTCCTCCGAGACCTGGAAGCAAAGACACAACAGAGTTAATCCGAGCAGACGCAGGCGGTCACTGCTGGATACTGACTGAATACTGGCGCTAACATTTAGCATTCTGGCTCTGTGGGTCGGTGTTAAACAGGGCTCCTAAAACTCCCGACCTACATTTTCCAGACCATATCCGTCTTCAAGTAAGCTAGCTTACCATGTGTGTGTGCAAATGTGAGCTAGCATGTGCACATTTCTGCAAGCTAAGTGCTTTAAAATTTAGTGTATGATTTAATGTGCTAACTATATGAGCTAACTGTGCTAGTGCGCAACCTTTAGCCATCAGTGTGTGTCCTCCTGGATGAAAGTGGACGTGGTGTGAACAACCTGAGCTAATCGTGGTTGGGATTTTGACCTTACTTTTGATCCCACACTTTGTAGGAACCCTGTTTAAACACACCTATCTGTCTTAAAATGTGTATACAGACCCTCCATGGCCCCCACCCAACCCCACCCCCACAGCTACCTCTAACACTCCGACACTTGGGCAGATGTAAAAAACAAACCTCGGGTCCGTTCCCTTTGAGAAAGGCGAGGTACCTCACCACACCACCTCATACACCAACTGACAGCCCGAACCACCGCCATGAGGACCTGCTCCATAGCAACCACCGTTGCCTTGGTGACCTGCTCCCAGCAACAGGCAGGTCACATGGGCGGGTCACACACTAACTGCTCTCACACTGCCACACCCCCTCCTCCTCCTCCTCTCTTTGCAAACAGGACTCCGCAGCTTGGAGGAAAGAATTCCACATTTAGGTGAACGTTTTTTTTTTTTGTTTCAAAGTAGCCCACGCCCCACCCACAGCAACATTAACACACTCCCGCTGCCTGTGTGTGTTTTAGATTGGCTGGACAGACAAAGTAAAGCACACACAGATCTTACTCTAACCAACTGATGACCGGAAGTCACCTCTAATGTATTACATTCACAGTAAATAAAAACGACCCGCCCTGTCCTCTGAGTACCGTCATAGCGTGTCCACGTTAAGACTCTGCTCCGTTGTCCTCTGGAGATTTGGGCCTGCTCTTGGATTTGGATCTGGACCTGGATTTGGACCCCCTGTTTGAAGCTGGAGTCCTACTCCTGGACTTGGACCTAGAGCGGGAACGGGACCTGGAGGGGGACTTTGACTTGCTCCGTCTGGGGGTTCTGGACTTGGACTTGGACTTTGACTTGGATCGGGATCTTGATCTGGACCTGGAGTAGGAGCGGGATCTGGAGCGGCTGTAGTGGTGGCGGCTCCTGGAACGGGAACGGCTGCGGCTCCTGGAGCGGCTGCGACTTCGGCTGCGTCTGCGGCGACGGGGGCTTCCTGAGCGGCTGCAGAGAGAGAGAGAAGTATGTTTACAAATGCACCATGTAATAAAGATCTACACTCCCTGCCTCAAAAAACTAACAGATCTGAAGGTTCCCTGAATTGATGAATGGTCACGTGACCATCCAGCACAAAGACATGTGAGCTCTTTCTACTTGCAGCCATGTTTGTGCCATTTTAATCTCATACATTAATTATTCAAAATGCACTAATCTCATCTAAAAGCTAGCTGTATTAAAGCGGGCGTTCATATATTAAAGAAATGCATCACACAACAATGCTGATGCAGCATAAATTAGCATGTAGCCCTGCAGGAACGGCAGCCATGTTTTCCGTTGGTCCACTTCAAGACGCCATGTGCCCGCCTAGGCTAAAGCTAGCACTCCCTAAGGGAGTTACCTTCTGCTCCTGCGGCCGTACCCTCCTCCGTACCTCCGCGGCGGTGGTCCTCTCCGGCTGTACATTGAGTCCGGTGGTCTTCCGTAGCGGGCCATCTGGACGCGCAGCTCCCGTCCGTCGAGCAGCGCGCCGTCCATGGCGTCCATGGCGTCCTCGGCGTCGCGCTTATCGAGGAAGCGCACGAAGGCGAAGCCACGGCTCTCCTTCGTGTATCTATCCCGTGGGATATACACGTCTCCCACACGGCCATACTTCTCAAACACCCTGCGCAGAGTCTCCGGTGAGGTCCGATAAGTCAGGTTGTCCACTTTCAAGGAGGTCATCCCCTCCACGTCTGGCGGCGGCCTTCCGTAACTCATTTTTTCGCAAAACCTGTTTCGTAACAAAACCGTTTGACTCACGTTTTTCCGTCTCCCTGTCGTGGATTTTTTTTTCTAATTTAATATCTAACGTTTTGCTCTAAGTAAAATTGGGAGTCCGCGGGCCGCTTGTGCCGCGCCGCGCCGCTTTTCACCTAAAATGGCGGCAACGCAGCTTCCCGTTCCCCCCTGTCTTTGCGCCAGTGTTGGCCTCCTCTGATTGGCTGCGCGGCTGCCCACCTCCTTCACAGTGAGGGCCGCACTGCCCCCTGGCGGCGAGGAGGGTTAACACTGCAGCGCTGTTTCTGCCTTTGTTCCGTTTATTTCCACTAAATGACCAGTGTGTGTGTGTGTGTGTGTGTGTTTTGATGTGCACCGTGTGTGTGTGTGTGTGTGTATGTGTGTGTGTTTCTGCCTTTGTTCCGTTTATTTCCATTAAATGACCAGTGTGTGTGTGTGTGTGTGTGTGTGTGTTTCGTGTATGAGTCTGCATGAGTTTTGTGAAGCTACTTGTTGCGATAAAAATGTTCAAATGTTGATTTTTTCGTGTGTGTGTGTGTCCTTTCTGCACTCACTGCAGTCAGCGCTGCTCCTCTCGCGGCTGCCGTAGGAAGGTCACGCTGCCTGCTGGAGAGAGAGAGGGTGTGTGTGTGTGTGTGTGGGGGGGGGGGGGGGGGACTGCGCAAAAACCATGGTGCGGGATTTGCGCCTGGCTGACGTCACAGGGATCCATAGACCTTCTCTGACAGGAGACACAACATCCACACACAGGGCCCCGGAGGATGTCGACGCCGCTTTGAGGCACACAAACACAATAATAATTTTTTTTTTTTTAAAAACAGAAAAAAAAACCGGGATTTGTTGGGCTGTGCTACCACCATCCTCGGAACAGGGAGGGATAAGCAGCCAGGGAACAAGCAGCTAATCCCCGGGACGGTCACATTCACGGCGGGGTTTGGACCCGACAGGAATGGACGGGACAGCGCGGATTAAATGACCGGGAATAAAAAAAAGACGCAGCGCACAAAGCGAAGTTTGCACTGTTATGCTTGTTAACCCGCGTGCTCTGCGGCAATGGGAGCTTTAACGAGCAGGCAGAACATCGGTGTGGAGGAGGTGGACATCCCGTCCAACTCGGTGTATCGTTACCCACCGAAATCTGGTAAGTCACCGCAGAGCTGACAGGCCTGCAGCGGGCCACCTCCACCCGCAGCCCGGGGGAGCGACCTGTGGAGAGCCGCTTCATGACGGCGCAGCTCAGATTTAATCTGTTTTCACGGAGGATTTTCAGAGCAGCCAAAGGTTTAATTCAACTCTGAAAAAAAATGATGATTTGGAGGAAATGCTAAATGTATTTATGATTAATTTCATATGAAGATCTATTTGAATAATAATAAACGTGTTTAATTTTTTTATATATAGGCGTGTAATGAGTTAAAATATCAAACAAAAGACATCTTTTACTTTAAATATATTTACCAAAAAAAAAAACAACAACAGAAAATAGGTTATAATGTGCAGCGATCTCAAAGTTAGGCCGTTTCCAATGACGTAATTTTGTAGGCCAACCCGGAAGTTAGCATAACAAGACTTCTCTGTGCAATAAGTCAAAGCGATTTCTTTCAATGTCTGCTAATATAGTATTTCTACTGGTTAATATTCACAACCTTTAAGGAAAAATTAAAGCTAATGCTAAGCTAAAAGCTAAAATCATATCTTTGCCAACAACTTGCCTTTATCAGGCTAATTTAACATTAGACTAAACAAATAAAGGCTAATGCTATGCTAACAAAACCAGTCATGACCTCACGTCACTAATGCATCAAAAACATTTAATGTCAACAACATCTTTTTTTATCCACTTGTTTGAAACCTCCATTTTTGTCAGGGTCCCCAGAATAAATAACATTTTTCATTTAGATTGCAGTTATGTCGTAAAATACGACAAAATATAAGCTTGAAATTTTTTTTTTTAGTTAAAATACCCTAAAATTGCATTAACAACATACTACTATCATACAATCAAGTAATAATATGCTCAGCATTAAACTCAGAAAGGTCACATTAAAAAAAAATCCCTGTAGGGATCAATAAAGTATGTAAAATTAAATTAAAAGTAAAAGATCTGCACCTTCGCATGGCTCAGCCACCTGGGGATAAGGCGGCCTAACGACAGGCATCAATTATAAAGTCGCCGCTGTGAGAGACCATCATCGTCAGACGGCCGTCTAAACTCTGTCGACGCCTTCATTGTGAGAAGGAGACACCAAAACAAAAGAAATCAAATCAGGGAAAGGGACCCAGAAATGTGTTAGCATGTTAGCAACTGCACCTTTTAGCATTACAATGGTTGCTAAAGGATTTATTCCTGTCTAAATGTATTCTCTGTGGACCTGAACCTGACCCCATTTAATCCAGTTTCTGTGTGATGCTTTCAGAAGACGGAGCGTTATTGTTTTGCACATAAAGTGAAATGAAATCTGCCACAGGATGTCATCTGTGTCTCCTGTGCTGACAAACAGCGTTTTCTTCACAGCGGCGGCTGAATGAAATTTGTGATATTACACAGTGAAACCGATCCGTCAGACCCACTTCCTGTCTGTGGGATCAGGTGACGGAGCCCGAGCCTCTACACCTGCTGTCAGTTTCAGGTCAGAGCGTCCATACTTAACAACATCACCTCTCAGCAGGAACATGTATTTACAGGCTGTCAGGACGCCATTACGGTCTTATGATATTAACCAACCATGTGATTAAAGGGGCTGTAAACAGGTGCTGCAGGCCAACAACAACCTGACTTCACACTGAAAAAAAAAAGTGCCATTAAGATAAACAGAGGAAGCATTTGATTGGACGCAGCTCAGTGCAGGATGAGTCATCATATTTTTTTTACTTTTAAAATGTTTTAAAGGTGCGTTTATGTGTTTGGTTGAAGGGAGTTACTTCGCCAGCCATTTCATCATGGGGGGAGAGAAGTTTGACTCCACCCACCCAGAGGGATACCTGTTTGGGGAAAACACCGACCTTAACTTCCTGGGGACCAGACCTGTAGCGGTATGTATTCATACGATGACAGCCAGCAAAACATCTGCTGTTACCATGGAGACACAGGTCTCAGCTCAGAGTTAGCTTTGGAGTCGGGAAGCTAATTTTTGTTTTTTTTTAGCATAACGTATCTGTTTTAAATCGATGGGAGTGACTCTATGGTCCTTGAATGCATCACATGTGATGCACAATTCATTCAGAAATCTCAAATCTGAACTTATATTGCAGCATTTAAATCAGACTGATACTTTATATTTGTGTTATCTTTGATGTTTGAGTCCTCTGTGTTCGTAGCCACGATTGTGCTGTTTCTGTAGAGGTGTAGGACTTCATATTGTACTGAACAGTCAGTCCAGTGTGAGGGGAGAAAAACCAGCTCGGGGTCTTTCAAACTGTCGCTGATTGGACTGTCTTTCCTCCGGAAATTAGAGGTTAATGAGCGACGGGTCGTTCAGACCTGGAGGTGAAATGCAGATGACTGACTGCTTTAATCTCAGTCATTTGGCTGTTTCTGTCTAGACTTGAGGCTAAAATTAGGAGTGCGGTTTGTCTCCCGATGATGTGGGTGTTTATAATCCTCCATGGGCACAGATTTCATCTGGTGATAGTGTGTGTGTGTGTGTTTTACCAGCATTATATAATGCTCGGTGGATTCTGAGCAGATGGTGCTGGTGAATTGTAAAGGGATGGGTTACAAAGTCCTGCAGATGGACCCACACTGAGAGGGGCGGTGCTGCTCCACCTGTTTTATCCTCCACCACCGGAGAACAGGGACTCATTCAGAGACAGGCAGGAACAGGAAGTACAACAGGCGGTGCCAAATAATGCACACAAGCATGGACAAACTGTTCTTCTTTAATACGTACATTTCCTGTAGCTCAGCATGGAGGCAGTGAGGCAGGTTGTGAACATATTTCCTGTTAGCTTTAGCTTGGATTGATGTGATCATCTGGTGTTAGCACGTTAGCATGCCAACTTCAGTTTTAAATATATTAAAGGTTTTTTCCGGCTGTAAACATGTTTAATTTTTGCTGAAGAGTTGCATTTTAAGAAGGAATTGACTCACATTTAGAGCCAGCCCTCAAGTGGTCATACGTGGAACTGCAGTTTTATGCATGTCTAAGACCCAGAGGCAGCTACTGAGTCCATCCGTGTAGAGCTAGCTGCTTGTTTTTCCCCCATCATGGTGTTAACATGGCTTTAACATGTCAGTCTCTTTGAACATGGGCTCTGTGTGTTCAGTGAACAGCTCTCCCTTTTTGCCCTCCGCCTGTTTGTTTGTGTGCTTTCCAGGCGTGTCTCCTGCTGTGCCCAGATGTGCAGCTCCGTGCTGAATGTGGTGCCCATTCACGCCGATCAGGGAGTGTAGTGTGTGGAGGTATCTGACCACATCCTGCTCCTTCCTCCCTTTACGCTCACTCAGCAGCTTTTGGCTTCACACATAGCAGACAGCAGATTCGTTTTAAACGTTGTGTGTCGACTCTGTTTGACCCCGCAGAGAGACACAGCCTGAGCACTGTTTTTTTAAAACCACAGATCAGCACCAAAGAAATCCATGCTGACAAACCAAAATCCTGTTTGTGCAGAGGTTAAACTGGGAGCAGCTGCGGTCTCAGTGCAGCTCTGAGGAGAACTAAAATATGTGTTTGTTTTCTGTGTCTGCAGTTCCCGTATGCAGCCCCTCCACCTCAGGAACCAGTCAAGACGCTACGAAGCCTTATAAACATCCGGAAGGACACGCTGCGGCTCGTACGGTGCGCTGCTGCTCCTTTAAACCAGCTCCAGATTGTTGGCTGGTTTATAATCCCTCTCTGCTCTCCTCCGTCTAATCTGTCCAGGTGTAGCGAGGATCTAAAGCTGCCTGGAGACGAGGCGGCGGGGAAGAACCGAGCCTGCTATAATGTGGAGTTCATCTTCGACGCCGACACACAGGTGGCTATCACCATCTACTACCAGGCCATCGAGGAGTTTCACAACGGAGTGCCAGTGTGAGTTGATCACTGTCTGCTTCTTAAAGCGTATCACGAAACACAAATTCATCCGTTGTTCTACGTTTGTGCCGCAGTTACTTGCCACAGGACAGCTCACTGCAGTCTGAGACGGTCCACTTCAAGAGGGGAGTTTGCCAGCAGTTCTGTCTGACGTCTCACACGGTCAACCTCAGCGAATGGGCCGACGAGGAGGTGGGAAGCGGACTCATCATCTGAACACACACACACACACACGTCTGTTCATACACGTTAACAGAGTGTGTTCTGTCTCTTCAGCTGCTCTTCGACATGGATAAGGAGGTCTTCCCCATGGTGGTGCAGGCTGTCGTAGACGAGGGAGAAGGTGAGCGGCTCCTTTTGAACAGTGGTCTGAAGTGAGATTAAAAATGTGCTCATTGTTGTTTGTTTTCTATCTTTTCAGAGCATTTGGGTCACTCCCACATACTGCTGGCTACTTTTGAAAAGGTAAGACAACAGAGAGACAAAACCGTCTGAACCCCGAGCAGGTTTTTTACTCAGTTTGACCCCCAGCTAGAGCTGGATTCGAGCAGTGGAGTGATTTTTTTTCTCAATCTAAACAGCAAAAATCCAGATATATCCATGTATAGGTATGTCGAGTTGGATTCAGGGAAATCTGGTCTGATCATTTTAAAACTCCTGGAAGTTCAGAAGATACATAAAAGATTGACTTGGCTTTAAAACAGATGAGTTAAGATGTGCCTCTTGTCTGGCAGCACATGGACGGGAGCTACTGTGTGAAACCTCTGAAGCAGAAACAAGTGGTGAGTGCAGCTTCTCTGCTTCTATGTGACAACCTGATGCTTTTATTCAGACTCTTCTGTGTTCCTCTTCACAGGTGGATGGAGTGAGTTACCTGCTGCAGGAGATCTATGGGATAGAGAACAAATACAACAGTCAGGAATCAAAGGTGAACATCACAGAGTCGGTGGAATAATAAATCGCTGCTGCGGCTGTCTGCCTTTGTAGCTCAGCTCAGTAAATCTTGCTTTGTTTGTGTTTCCAGGTTGCTGACGATGAGATCAGTGACAACAGTGCGGAGTGTGTCGTGTGTTTGTCTGATGTGCGAGATACGCTCATCCTGCCGTGCAGACACTTGTGTCTCTGTAACGCCTGTGCAGACACGCTGCGCTACCAGGCCAACTGCTGCCCCATCTGCAGACTGCGTGAGTTCATCCGAACCACTTCGAGTAAAACAACTAGGAAGCCATGTTTGACTATCACGTGACCAGCAATCATTTGAATTTTTCAGCCTTCAGAGCTCTGCTGCAGATCCGAGCGATGAGGAAGAAGCTCAGCCCGCTGTCGCCCACCAGCTTTAACCCCGTCATCACCTCGCAGACCTCCGATTCAGAGGAGCACTCTGTAAGCTTGCGCTGGTGTAAACAGCTGGTTTTTATGAGTCACAGTAAACTCATCTTCTGTTCCACAGGCATCGGAGCACATCCCTCCCGGCTATGAGGTTGTGTCTCTGCTGGAGGCGTTGAACGGGCCTCTCAGCACCACCTCAGCAGCTCCTCCTCCTCTCCACTCTGGTCCTAGCCACGTCTCCGGAGCGCTGCCGCCGTACAGCAGCGAGCCGGCGCCGGCCCGCTCCCTCTCCCCTCTGGACCACTCCAACTCCAGTCAGGGAGTGAAGCTGAAGAAAAGCGGGTCAAAGTGAGTGAGTTATTTCCTCCTCTAGAGGAAGAGCTTTGTTCCCTGAGCTTCACTTTCACTTGTGTTATTTTTAGGTCACTTTCCCAGAATTCCTCTGTGCTGCCAGAAGAGGAGGATGAGAAGTCATGCAGTGAATCTGAGGCCTGTCGCCGCAAACTGGTTGTGGACCAGCAGGAGGTGTGTGTGTGTGTGTGTGTGTCAGAGTGTGTGAAGGGGTGCAGCTCTTCTCTTACCGCCGCTCCGGTTGATTTTCAGTGCGGCGTGACTCCGGACAGCGAGAACCTGACTCTCTCCTCATCCGGTGCCATCGACCAGTCGTCCTGCACCGGCACCCCGCTGTCCTCCACCATCACCTCGCCCGAAGGTAAATGCTCCGCCTGACGTTTGTCACGTTGCCATGTTGCACTCGTCCACGGCAGAGCCAGGCTAGCTGTTTCCTTATTTATGCTAAGCTAGGCTAATTAGGTCTACTCACAAAGAATCTGAGTAACTTCCTGGAAAGCTCCTGTGGAGACCAAACAATGGAGCCGGACCGTGATGTGTGTCTCCGTCTGTCTGCCAGACCCAGTGAGCAGCAGCCTGGCCCAGTCAGTGATGTCCATGGCCTCGTCCCACTCGCAGCACTCCCAGATCAGCACTGACACCATGTCCTCCATGTCAGGGTCCTACCTGGCCGGGGCCGAGGGCGAGCCCGGGGTGGACGAGGAGACGGGAGATGTGGATGGAGAGGAGAGCCGGGACGCCGCCATGGAGAGCCGCGGTCCATCACAGCAGGACGGGGTGAGGACATTTTAACGTCAGCGTGTGCTGATGAGTTCGTCTTCCTGTTTGTCTGAATGCTGTCGTCTGTTGTTCAGGACGTGTCCAAGGAGCTGCAGGAGCAGAACTACTCTGTGGTTGTGGAGGAGCAGGATTCAGAGGTGAGACATCAGCAGGAGGTCTTCAAACAAGCTCATTATGGAGAGTTAAAACTTTTTTTTTCTTCTGCAGGGAAATGATGTCACTGAAGAAGACTGCTCCTCCCCTAATGGAAAAGGTAACTATGGCAACATCCTTGTTGAGTCTTCTCTCACCTGGTCTGTGTAAATCAGTGCTATGTCAGACATCGTCCTCTAGAGGGTGCAGTCCCCTTCTTAATGCATTAATGAGGGCTGAGGGCACCAGGCAGTGTCTTATGGATTAATAACTATATAAAAATAAATAATACTCCTACTACTACTTTTATGCCCTTAACCCATCGTTGGGACGTGCTGGGTGATCCAGTTGACACAACATCCTTCAGTCCGGCCCTGATTTTGTTATTTACTGACCGATCAGGCGGTGTTTAGTCATTGTGATCGCAATGAGGGATCGATGGGAGGAAACGAGCAGCGATACATCCTGTGTCGTTTAGAGGAGCTTCTGTCTGCATGACTTGCACATGTACATAAATGTGTGTGTGTGTACTGTGTGTGTGTGTGTGTGAGATGTGAGGTAACACCATGCTGCATCATGACGCTCCACCTGCACTGCTACTGGATGTGTTTGTGTGTGTTCTGACACCTGAAGCTGGACTGAAACGTCCTCTGAGCCCCGGACTCGCTCAGCAGGACATGTTTATCTCACAAGCCGTAAATAAAGATGGACGACCACCCTGTGACGTCAACAATAGGCGGTTTGGTAGTTCTGTTCATTGTTCGACTCGCTTTTAGCACCAGCCATCGAGTGGACACTGGAGGAACTGCAGTTTTTTAGCAACGCCACCTGCTTCTATAGATCAAACTCATTGATCACTTAATGTTTCAGGTCATTATTGCTGTTCTAGCATGGCTTAACCTCCCCCTTCCCCCTCACCCTTCACACTGCCTGCCCAGCCCCTCACCCCACTCCCTCCACCCTCTGCTGTGCCTGGCTGCTCTTGTTTGACCTTTGCCCTCGCTTGCAGGTGGGCGGAGCAGGTGTCCAGAGTTGGCCAATAACAATCAGGGCGTCGCCCTCTCTGACACGCCCTCTTTGGGGTTGGATAATGAGCAGGCTCCCGACAGCCGATTCGCCGGTGAGTGGCAACCTCTCGAGCTGAGGAGAGGGAGGGAGGGGGTGAGGAGCAGTGCATGGGTTTATCAGTCAGACAAACATATTAGCTTGCTATGCTAACAACGCTAATGGTTATCAGTTTAATTATGGTGATTAGAGAGGCTTTTATTTCGTAGCTCAGCATGAAGATTTGGAGCCATCCTTCTTCTTCATTCATTTGCTTTGTTCAGCACCGGTTAGCTGTGCACTCGCCCTCCCCCCCCCCTCAGCTGCAGTCCCAGTGTGTGTGAGTTCTGCATGCTGTGTGAGTGTGTGTGTGTGTGAGAGAAACAATCCCTGAAAGTTCATGTTCAACGTCTGCCAGCTCCAAGCCGCTTTGCCAAACATCTGCACCTCATTTTTTCACGCCCTCCATCTTTCCTGCTGTTCTCCCATGATCCTCGTCTGCGCTGTGAGGAGAGCTGAAGGTTCCTTTGTGTGATGTTTTTAGCTCGTTGAACCCTCTGGAGTGACGCTCAATCTCTGTCTATGTTCTCCAAACATTAATCTGTTGCTCTCCGTGTCTGTGGCGTCTCTTAGTGATGATGTAGACCAGATGCTGATTGGTTGAAAAATTGCATGACAATAAACAAAGCATGGATGTTAACTTAAACTCCACTTGGTTTAAGGTACAAGCCTACAACTGCAGTTGACACTGCCCCCTTGTGGCAACAAATGAATGAGCAAATGTCATTCTGAAACCTGCAGGCTACATAATGAACACTGCCCCCTTGTGGTGGGCATGAGTTTTTATTACAGGACAATATAGCTAACAACAAAAAAATTGTCTACTGACATGCTAACTGCTATCTTCTGCGGTTTACTCTTTTCCTTTTGGTCGGTGAGCATCAGATGATTCACGCTCCAGAGGGTTACCACCGAGCCTTTAGCTCTCTTGAAGTCTGACCCCCCCTGCTGGTGTTTTCTGGTAAATGTTGTGACATGTTTTCTATTTGTGTCGTAAACGTGTTTTGTTATCTCTTTCTCCTCATCCTTCACGTCCTCTGCTGTCTTCTCCTGGACATTTCCCCTCCTCCTCCTCTCCCTCTCTTCTTTCTTCTCCTCTGTCTGTCTTCCTTCCTTCTGTGGCTGTCTCTCTCGGATGGACAGATGAGGAGTCGTGCCCAGTGCACATTGAGGACTAGGTATGGAGTCACGGTTAGCCAACAGGGTTCTTTAAATCACAGTAACAGAATCCATCTGCATGTAGCCTGGCAGCAGTTTCATCAGAGAGGTGCATCAAGGTGATGGCCTCTGTTTTCTGGGATGCGGTTGCCATGACAACTATGATGACTCCTCTTATTTTTTTTAGGTCACAATCACCTGTTATGTTTAGTCACAATTATCATAATGATGTAACGATAGCTCACTAGTTGGTTCTTAACACCTCCCCCTCCAATGTTCTCTCTTCTTCTCTGGTTCAGATCTGATGTACCTCGGGGGCTACAGGCCTGTTTTGGAGCCCCACCCCCATCACACCTCCACCAGCAACATCAACCTGGAGGAACCTGGGGCAGAGATCCGGGACAGCCAGAGTCCCAATCATGGCCGCCGCGGACCACTCATCGTGTAAACACACACAGCTGGAAGAGGACTGTCCTCTGTCGTCTGTGCACTTTGACCTTCTCTTGTTTTCTGTGACGTTTTCGTGGGAATGATTAGTTTATTATTTATTACCTGCAGGTCTGAGGAGCTCCTCCTCCTCCTCCTTTCCCTCCTCTTCCTCTTCTGTCTTCTCTCAACCAAACAGTCAGGGCCTACTGTGATCAGCAATCGCAGCAATTTATTACCAGAAACTCCAACGTGCGTCTCAACTTCGCATGCAGCTTATCTTGTTTGGACTCATTGCTGAACAGACTGAAGGAGAATGTATCTATAACTGTAATGACACACACATCTTTGCCGTCCTCTCCTCCATCTTAGCATGTCAGTATTATTGTAGTGCAACAGGAAATCAACACGGAGCAATAAGCAGACGTCCTCCTTTTCCTCCTCCTGACCAGGACTCGTCTCCAAACTGTGTTTGCACTTCAGACATTTTTTTTTTTATGTTGTAAAAGGGACCTGTTGTGAAAATAACATTTTGTCCGTTTTGATTCTCCTCATTTGGTTTTGTATCACTTTTGTGCGTCTCACCTTTTGTGTTCATTAGAATGTGGAAACATGGGAAAACTTTGTGAAAGTTTACATGAGTAACCAATGAGGGATGATTAAAGTCAGCTAGACAAAACACAGTAGAGTTAGCATGTACACACATGAAGCGGTACCACAACCTACTACTACTACTACTGCACTACTAAACCCAAACAGTCATGTGACCGCAGTCTGAATGTCTTACTGAAGCCGTACGATATCAACAGAATGATGACACTTTTCTAGGGTGAAAATGTCGACTTCAAACGGACAATAAAGTTTTTCAACTAAACAGCCACAGAGTGAAGTGAGTCGTTTTCTCACTGACATGTTTCCAAACATGGTCACTGTCACTGCAGCAACACTCACATACGGTCATTTTTCAAACTTTGGTATGCAGTACAGCAGAGAACTCTCACAGCCCAAACCAAAACATTTCCCGCAAGATGGATACGTTCAGTTTGCAAAGCATGAGAAAAAGGAGAAAAAGCTGGTCTCATTGGTAACATTGCCCAACTTTACCATTATCAAAGAAATACTCAGTTCAGGAGTCTATATATAGACCTATCAGAGAAATGCAGTTCCTTATATCACCACTTGGGGGTGGGCTGAGTTGAAATGATCACGTTAGCAGCCTAGCTACATTTACTACGTTCCATAACTTTGCTGGAGTCAGTGTAACATCTAGTCTGCTGATTGGAGAGTGCAGTAAAGAGGTCGTCCATCTTCCATAAGGAGGCAGGGCCCTGTTGACCATGTGACACAATAAATGAAGGATCACTTTTCATTGGTCTAAAATTGGAACACGCCCTCATGTGCACGATTTTTCATCAGAGTTTTTTCATTTTTGTTTTTTCGGAGCATCAGCTGGCCGCCGTGCAGCTCAGAAGGTTTAACTGGGGACAATGTTCATAATGTCATTACCACGTTGTGCTGCTGATCAAGTTCCGCTCTAACTGAGTTTTCTGCACGTACTATAGTTAATGTGACTGTGCAGACCAACATCCAATTCTCTGCCTCCAGGCGGATGGCTCCACCTGTTGGCTCCTCATTGATTATGTGTAAGTTAATTACAGCACCGTGCTCTGACGTCCACATGGGCGGGGTTTCTCATCTCCAGCAGCGAGGAAGGTCGTCCATCAGCTCCCCTCCTCCTCCCTCTCCCAAGACCACAGCTGACACAGACAGACACACTCTCAAACAGCTGTAGACATGATGGAAGCAGCATCCCTCCTCTTCATCATGTTCATCCTTACAGGTAAGTTTTTTTTAGTTTTACTCACCAAACAACTCTTAAAGTTTGTTTCCCCCTCCTAACATGGACTTGCAGCTGGATTCATGAGCAAAAATCCAAGATCTGCTTTCAGAGTTCCTCATTGGCTTGTTGAATTTCTTATTTGATCTGATTGGTTGACGTTAGCATGTGATATACATTCACATACCATCTTTCATTGGTCAGTTGTTTCCACGTGTGTTTTGTTGCAGATGTGGCGTCCGGTACAAAAGTGTGTAGTTACCAGGATGTCCTGGACTTCCTGAACCTGACCACAGACAACAGCGCGTTCAAACTGACCCGACCCGTCCTGGACCACACACACCCCACCATAGTGCACCTGGACATCATCCTCTATGCCATCCTGGCAGTGGTAGGTGTTGCTGGTGGTGTGTGATTTGTGTCATTCGGTGGGTCGTGACAAGTCTGATGTGTTCACAGATAGAGAAAACTCAGACATTCATTCCGTTCGTGTGGGCGTCCATGGTGAGTAAATCCTCTCCTGTCTCCTGTCTTTGTGGTTTAATCACCGTACTGACAAACACCGGTGACTTTTTCCTGCAGATGTGGAACAATGAACGGATCTCCTGGGATCCTGCTCAGTTCTGTGGGATCACTCAGATTTCACTTCCACAAGACCTGCTCTGGAAACCGGACGTAATGATCTACGAGATGTAAGTCTGCCACACACACAGCTGTGAGAAGGGATGGTCCAACATCTGTGGGTCTGGATCAGAACCTTTGAGGTTACCCAAAGGTTGCAAGATGATGTGAGTCATTGTGAGAGACAGTCCCTTGCTCCAGGGATTAGGTGCAGTCACCCACCAAACATTGTTAAAATAGTCCAGTACTGTAGTTGTACCTGCAGCTCTTGTGTATTCTGTAAAAAAAAAGAAGCTTGCATTGGTTTAAAGCCTTGTCACAAAGCTATTAAAGCACTTTTTGGCACTTAATGCCCAATGGATCCTTCCAGCCTTTGTTTAACAGTACGTCTAACTCTTGTGTGTCCATTGCATGAGATAAAGGTTGAGTAATCTAATAGCTTTGTATTTGCTGATACTATTTGTTAGGGGGCCATTAAAGTACACACTATTCTCAAAAATAGCTGGGACAGCATCTATTCATTCATTTTGTGTGCGTTTTCTCAGGACACAGAAGGACGAGTCTCCTAACAATCCATACATGTACATATTATATGACGGGACGGTTGCTAGTGAACAGGATATGAAGGTGGTCAGCACCTGCAAGATGGACGTCTATAAGTTCCCCTTTGATACGCAGAGTTGCAACATGTCCGTCAGTTCTGCGATGCACAGTGGTAAGGGGCGGACGGCGTGTATGTCCTTCAGAGGCTTCTCTTATTCACTTATGTCCTCTCTCACCACAGTAGATGAACTCCAGCTTCATCCGTATTCCAACTCGTCTCGGGCCACACAGTTTTCTCAAAAGGTGATGAAGACTCAGGGGGAGTGGGAGTTCCTGCAGCTGTCCGTCGTCAACAGCATTGTCATGTACGAAGGCAAACAGTGGGACCAGATCACATACACGGTACGGAACATGGGGAAGGTATCCAGCTGTCCCAGGCTGCTTCTGACTCTTGACGATAGCAGCCTCTTAATAATCATGCGCAGCGTACTGAAAGTCTATCTTCTGTTCTGTCCTCAGTTCACCATGAAGAGGAGGCCCCTCCTCCACGTCATCAACTTCCTGCTGCCCATCCTGTTCTTCCTGTGTCTGGATCTCGCTTCGTTCTTCATTGCAGATCACCGAGGGGAGAAGCTGGGCTTTAAAGTCACCGTGCTGCTGGCCATTTCTGTGCTGCTGCTCATCCTGAACGACATCCTGCCCTCCATGTCCAACAAGACGCCGCTCATAGGTACAGACCAAAAGGAACTTTTCTTATCACCTTAGCATGAGGAACTGTAGTCTAAAGCAGGCTCTGCCTGATTCCTCTTCTCAGCGACTTACTGCATCGTAATCTTTGCTCTGATGCTGCTCAGTCTGCTGGAGACCATCCTGGTGACGTACTTGATGGAAAAACAGTCCCAGAAAAAGCTGCGGGATAAGCAGAAAAAAGCCCAATCTGGCGACTGTAACTCAGGTGAGACAGAAGTTTTGTCTGACAGTAACATTTTAAAATGCTCGCCTCAATCCGTGCTGCGTTTCCAGAGAACAAACGTCAGACCTGCTGCTTCTGCATCTGCAAACCATCAAACGGCGAGAAACAACGGGAGCTGCTGCCTGTAGCTAAAGAGGTATAACACTGTTTATATGAACAGCGCCATATTATGACAGTATGAGTGATAACATGACTCTGTGACTGCAGGTCAACCAAGGCGTTCAGTCAGCAGAGTCTCAAGTACTTCTGCTGATCCTGGAGGAGCTGAAGGACCTGCAGAAAACTCTGAATCTGCACCTGAGTTTTAGGGAGGAAGAGGAGGAGGAGGGAGGAAGAGGAGCATTTGTACAATGGGCCACAAAAATCAACAGCGCATTCTTCATTTTCTATGTCGTCACTGTGTCCTTCTTTCTGCCCTTCATGTTCATGAAATGGAAAACTTAAAATCCATCCACACAGAAAAGACACAACAGGTGGATTCCAGGAACACATGACCACACGAGGGCACAGAGTGATATTAAGAGCAGCCATTTTGCTCATTATTATTCAGGATTGTGTGGTGAAGATTAGATTTGTGTTTTTTTTTATGTTGCATCACATCACTTTGTGTCTTTGTGTCAATCAGCTCCATCAGAATCATTTATTAGGCATCTTTTCACTGCAGGAACTCACAGCTTGTTTTAGTTCCTTTTTCAGGGCAGAGAAAACAAGCTTAGTATGTTTCCACTACAGGAACTTCAGGCTAGATTGAGTCAAATGGAGTGACCTGCTAATTCGTCTGTTTGTGTCTTTGGTGTAGTGTTAGCTGTTGTTGCCTTCCTGTTTAACCGGAACAACCCATGTTACATGTTTGCCCCACTTCCAGTTCCTTCACCAAGTTCCTGCAGTGGAGAAAGGCACAGGACCTGCCCTGTCAGCACCACCCAGAAGTATCTGTTTGCTCTTCTCATAAGAGGAACTGCAGCAAAGAACTCTGGTCGTTCCTGCAATGTTGATATTTGTGGGTGACGCTGGAAGGTTGAAAGGAACTGAGATTAGGGATAATTTCTGTAAATGATCCAGTTCCTGCAGTTGAAAAAGACCTCACCTTTTTTCTGAGTCATTTGTGGACAATCCTGATATTGTGAGTGAATCTTTGTGTCATTTCCTGTATAAATTGTGTGTTTCATGCTATATAAATGAAAAAAATGTAATTAAACAGCCTCCATCTTGTGATCCTCCAAAGAAAAAAACAAAACACAAAAAAGCCACAAATGCACATTAAAGATCGATGATCCCGTTGGTCCAGCCCTCTTTCAGTATCAGGCAAAAGTATCACTCCCACACCAGGCTGGGTGAAGTTTCCAGACACTGAGGAGGACACACATCAGAACCGGATCCTCATGATGCTTCTTGGATTCTTTGTCCTTCTATTTTTCTCAGGTAAGTTTCATCAGAACTTTTTCTTGCTGGTTGAAGTGTTGTTTCTAATCCATCCATAATTTGATCAGAGTCCCTGCAGACCAAAGAAAACTCATTAGAAGCAGGGACTCTGCTCATTTCTTTGTTTTTCTTTTCTGTGTAGGCGAGGCGAGCTCGGAAGACAACTGCAGTTATCAGGATGTTTTAAACCATCTAAACTTAACCAAAAGCAACGAGCTGTTCCTCATGTCTCGGCCGGTTAAAGACCACAAAAACGTCACAGAGGTGTCTCTAGAGATGCTTCTGTACGCCATCCTGGACATGGTGAGTTTGTTTTTTTAATCTTTGCTTCGTTGCTGTTCTTCTTGTTACTCGTCGCCCTTTTTTCTTCTTTTAACTGTCAGCTGAGTTGTGTCTTTCTAAATCATTAAAAGAAGAACTTTCCGTTCAACAGGACATAATCAGCTCAGTGTTCAATATCAAGCTTTTAGTGATGAGAAAGTTCTCAAATATGTCCATTATCCAAACCGCGGAGCCCGCCAGAGACCCCTGTTGCAATTAACCAGATCCTAACCACTTCCTGTTAGTGTACTGACTGCAGTTTACCTAGAGGGCACCTGTGAGGATGCCTGAAAATCAATAGCACTCATGTTAGAGGAGTGTAACCAGCAGCCACAGAGGGGAAACTGTGGTGAGAAAAAGAGATGAGATGTGAAGTTAGTCTGTGAATCTTCAGCTCAAAGTGTGCTAAAGAAAATCACACCATCTTCAAACAGAGTCCCTGGTGATGGATCATTCAGAGCATTCTCAGTCCAGTTCTAATGGAAAAATAACTCCAAATTGAACTGAATGACAAGTGACCTCAAAACAGTGTTACAGCTAACTGACTAATCAATACGTACATGTTAGCTTAGTCCACACTAATAAAGAAAAGCCAATTTAGTGAGTGAAAAAGTAGCTAATAGATGCTAACGTCTCATGTGATGATTATTAAAAAAAATGCACATGGTTGTCATCTCGCTAAATGCTAGCTAAAAAAAAATTCAATGTTACAAAACAATCAAAAGAAATCAATAGTTATACCAGAACATGAGCTTGAACACATCATCTGCTAAAGTAAGCTAGCTAACTGTATCCACTCAAATTATATGTTTGATAGCGAACATCACTGAGCGGTTTTCATGATGTGAATGAGGAAGCAGATTTCTCTCACCACAGCTTCAGTGTTTACTTCACAGGTGGAGAAGGAACAGCAGTTCATCACTTCTATTTGGACAATGATGGTGAGTCCTGTCAGTGAGGAAATGTCCATAAATCTTCAGTTTTAAAAACCTTATGAAAGTCGCTTCTTTTCCTTTCTGTAGGCGTGGCATAATGAATTCATTTCCTGGGATCCAGAGCAGTTCTGTGGAATCGATAATGTCTCTCTTCCTGCTGACATGTTGTGGAAGCCAGACCTCACTATTGAAGAAATGCAAGTGTGAAGCATGTACATATACTGACTGTATCATGAAAGGTCTACAGATCTACACCACAGCTGTAAACAGGCTGTGTAGTTGGACGTTTTAATAAGTAGAATGACCCACATTTTGAGGCACCCTCATGTGGACTTTCTAGGAAGTGCATAACTTTGAATAACTTTTAACTCTGCGCTTGTCTCTGCAGGACGGAGAAGGACAAAAACTCTCCAAGCCCGTACCTCACCATCAACAATGAAGGCAGAGTTGAAGTCCAGAATGACCAGGTGGTGGTGAGCAGCTGCAGCATGCAAATTCACAAATTCCCCTTCGACATTCAGACATGCAACCTGTCCTTCAGATCCATCATATACACCAGTAAGAACTCCAAACACGACGCATCAAACATTTTGATCAACCATCTTACCAAGAATTACAGAATTCTAAAGTAGCAGTTAGCATGTCTAATCAGAGTCCTAAGATGGTTCCTTCCTTCCTTCTTTCTGTGTCACCTTACCTCGCAGTCTTTCATCTCTTTTTCAGTAAAGGACATTAGACTCCGTTCAATTGACAACTCTGCAGAGGCCACATCGTGGTCCCGCTTGATGATGCGGACTCAGTACGAGTGGGTGTTCATCAACATGAACGTCGTAAACGACAGAGCAACTACTCTAGATGGCCAAGACATGGTCGTTTACACTGTAGGTGTAATAGGTACGCATGTTCACAGGTAAGACTTTCAAGAACCACTTGACCCTTGACCTCTGACCCCACAGGTCACCATAAAGAGGAAATCCACCCTCTACATCGTCAACTTCCTGCTACCCATCATTTTCTTCTTGTTTCTGGATTTGAGCTCCTTCCTGATCTCAGACCGAGGCGGCGAGAAGCTCAGCTTCAAGGTCACCGTCCTGCTCGCCGTCACGGTGATGCAGCTCATCCTAAATGAAATCCTGCCCTCCTCATCAGACAGGATCCCGCTCATAGGTAACAAAAATGTCTGGACTCACTCTGGGTCTGTCTGGTTCTTTAACGACACCTCCTTCTCCCTGCAGCCATATACTGCATTGGGATCTTTGGTCTGATGATGCTCAGCCTCCTGCAGGCGATTTTGATGATGTACCTTCTAGCAAGAGACTCCAAAGAATGCAGGAAAGCACACAGAAACCTGAATGAGGACTGTAAGAAGCAGCTCAACTGCAGCAGTGGTGAGGCTAGCAGACACATTACCACGTTTTTAATGAATATATCCATAATGAAATGTTTCCAGTTTCAGATTTCTGCAAATGGACTCGGGGTGTGTGTGTCAACAATGTGTCTGCAGGTGAAAATCCCTCTGAGCTGCTGCCCGAAGTCAAAGAGGTCAGAACTCCCCAATGCCATCCAAATTATTGTTGTGAATTCTGTTGGCTGTGTAAAGCAGTCTAAAGCCTGGTTTGTGCTTCTCGATGCTGTACGCCCACAGATGTCCATCATTAGCCCTTTGGCTCACGCTGACAAAGAAGTATAAGTCCGGTTTGATCCTCTTTTGCAGGACAAGTTGAACGAGAGTTCCGTCCTGCAGCTTCTGTCAGATGACATGAAGGACATCCACGATACTTTGGTCATCCTTCTCAATAAGACGAAAGAAGAAGAAGAGGAGGAGATGCACAAAGGCTACTGGGCCAGAGTGGCCAAAATATTGAACAGAGTGTTCCTGATTTTCTATATCACTTCGATCGCTGTGTTTTTAGTGTGTCTCTTCTCACTGTGGATCACAGCAGATGAGTGAGTGGAGGTATCATTTCTTTGCCAAACATAATGTTCTGCTTTGGTCAAGTATTAGAGTTTGCACTGAAAAAACACCTGATGGCAAACTTGTTACCTGCAAACATTTGTCTGATCCTACAGTCTCCTCTCTGCAGACACTAAGTGTAAAAATGTTGCTACATAAAGCTTATAACATGAATGCATGTACTCTGATTCCATTGTCACTAATTTGTACTAATCTGATATACTCACACTTTTAATGGTCCATTTTCTCCACATCCTGATGAGTGAAGCTGAAGCTGAGCTCTTTAAGGCTCCTATCATGTTACAGATTCATGCATAATGCAGTGTCGTTAAAAACTGTGTATCTGCTCCGAACGTGTTGGTCGTACATGGAATAAAACTGCTGCAGCTGTTTGTAAGGTGTAATATTGTCACTTTCTCCAGGAGGGGGTGCTGCTGCTGTTTTGTTTTTGTTAAAAAAAAAATCAATATCACTCAAATCTGTGTGATTTTATAGCAGAAACATAAAGCACCCTTAAATTGCAGCCTGTCCACTCACACCACCCTCTTCTTTACTTTAACAGCTTTAAACTTCCCAATCTCTCAGAAATATCTGGCCTTATCCATAAGCTCTTTACCTACTTTAGTAACAACATGTCCTCATTGTGTCCCTTTGTAATTGACATTATTCATCCAGCCCTTTTAGCTGGTCCTATTCTAGCACTCCTCAAAACTACAAGTCTGGCTCATATCGCAATAATTTAAACAACTTTCAACCAAATTTTAACCTTCTATTGCTGTCAAAAATCTTCTGTCTTGTAGTAATGTCAGTTTCCTCTCCTCTTCTGTAAGTGACGGGTCCCCCCCCCAGGGGCTCTTTCCTGTGGTGCCTCCTCCGCATGATCCTTAGAAAACATACAATTTTACTTCTATGCAGACGACACCAAGCTCTACATGTACACATGAATTCTGAGAGCGCAGCTGTTTTTTTTAATGACTCCTCAACATAAAACTTGTATATTTCACTTGTTCACATCAGACAGTAAACCACAGTGGAAATGGGAGTTGTTTGTTTTTTACAGCACGGCTGGTTGAGTGCCGTGGGCAGGTTTGGTTACACTCATCAGCCCTGCCCTCCCTCCATTAGAGAGCAGAGAGATGATGAGGAAACATCATCAGATAGCACAGACAGCCAGGATGCTTCCAGGGTTAATATTTCTGCTCGTCCTCACAGGTAAGCTCTTTTTTTCTTATTCTGTTATTAATCCATATCAATATCACAATATCAGAGTGGGGTTAGAAAAATGAATGGGGTTAGGATGTGTTTCAGATTTCTTTGTGGGTCATTTTGTGAATTTATTGCAAAGCTTTGGGGGAAAATATTTAAGAAGAGGAGGTTTCTTGTGCAGCTTGTTATAATGCATGAGGCTGCTCTGTTTCAATATTAGAAGGAGATAAAACAAGATGTTTTTCTATCAGGTGGGAAAACCTCCAGTTTGGAGAGAAGGGAGGTTCCCGACGGTCAGCAGACGTACAATGAGACTTCTGAGGGACTGTCAGGTACAACATACCATTTGAGAGTGATAAATATTTTATTTTTCATAACCTTTTCTCTGTTATTCATTTGCGGTGCAGGTGTTTTAGTCCATTTGGGTCCTGATAGGTGGAGCAGAGACGTCCCTGTTTCCAGCTCAGAGATAAAATCTAATTTGATGCAGCCTACGCTGAGTCAAGGAACACAACAAGAATCCTTAAACACCATGCGATCCCGGTCCTAAGTGTCTCATTACAACCTCCAACCACAGATTTAAAAATGCTGAACCTGAAAGTCCAAACATAGCTTACACCCAAGAATCCTGCCCTTCAAATAATAGACATAAACCTGCATTCTGTTTTTTTTCTCAGGTGGAAATACCTCCAGTTTGGAGAGAATCCATCATCCGGATGGTCATCGAATGTACAACACGACCTTTGAGGATCCATCAGGTACAAAGGGCTTACTGTGGGATCACCATGGGATCCTGCTCCTAACTGACCTTTATTATGAAACCTGCATTCTGTTTTTCTTTCAGATTTAGAGCTTCCTGATGGTGACGATGAGGACGCATCAGGTACAACAACAACACCCAGATTTCATGATTTTAGTTTAGGTTAGGGATGCAGGCTATGCTTGTTTCTCCAGGAAAGATCTATGCTAAAAAAATAGATTATTGTTAATTATTTGTTTCAGGTGGAGATACCTCCATGAAAGATTATGAAGACAAGGATTTCAAAATCAGTAAGAAATTTAAATCACGAGACAAATGTGTGATTGCTGAAAATGTTTTGGGTACAAAAAAGATACTCGTGGTGTAATGTTTATTTATTTTTTTTTTAAAAAAACCTGTGTGCTCTTCTCTGACAGTCTTTGACATAATGCGAGGTAAGAAACAAACACACAAAAATTGTTTGCCTGCATGTATGTAATATATGTCAATGGCCTTTATCGACTATTTGATTGGCTAGTAGAAAAAAAAACTGAGGATTTAAACAAATGATGAAAACAACAAATTTGACAGAAAGTGTCTTGATGTTATTTCAGATAGTAAATTGGAGGCTAACAATGACTGCAGTTTTCAAGCTGTTTTAGACTATCTGGGTTTGACCCAAAAAAAAGACTTGTACACGCTGAGCCGACCAATAACGGACCACAAGGAGAGTACATGGGTGTTATTTGATTTAAAGATCTATGCCATCCTCGATGTGGTAAGTGCAACTCTAACATATCAGTCATGTTCTGAGATGGACTTTCGATCACACTTGTTGCCTGTTTTTGCTCATAGAGAGAGACTGATCAGATGTTAATGTCTTACATTTGGGCCTATATGGTGAGTTTCCTCTCAGTGTTTAAGGTCAGTTATTGTGTTGGTTCTCTATAAACATTTTTTTCTGTGTAGCGATGGGACAATCATCACATCTGGTGGGATCCAGCCCGATTCTGTGGAATTGATCATATAATAGTTCCTACTAATCTTCTGTGGATGCCAGATCTAACCATTACAGAGATGTATGTTAAAGGCATTTTAATTCATCGGAATTTGAATCTTTGATCAGAATCAGTTTTTATTTGTCATCCAGGACAGAGAAGGACAAAGCCGCTCCCAGTCCTTTCCTCAGCATCAGGAGTCATGGCTGGGTTGAATATCGGAACGATCAGGTGGTGGTCAGCACCTGCAAGATGCACGTTTTCAAATTCCCCTTTGACTATCAGAGTTGTAACCTCTCCTTTAAGTCTATCCTGCACTCTGGTGAGTCTTGGAACTGTTTATGATTACATGAATACAGATTCCACCATTCCTGTAATGTTTTTTTTTTCTCCACAGATGAGGAAATACAATTATTATATAACACAAACAATTCTGAGATCACAGCGTGGACGCGCAAAGTGATGCAGACGCAGTACGAGTGGCTGTTTGTGGGTTTAACAGTCACCAATGCGACCGTGAACCATTTTGACTTCAATCAAACCATGATTATATACACTGTGAGTATTCTGGGAGGCAAACGTACAGAGGTTTTTGAGTGTTACATACTAAGGCTGAATGTGAGAGTGGACCAGAGGAGATGAGGATTGGACCTCAGTGTTTTAACTTGTGTTTCCTCTGGTCTCACAGATTACCATGAAGAGGAGGTCTGTCCTCTATATTGTCAACTTCCTGCTGCCCATCTTCTTCTTCTTGTTCATGGACTTGAGCTCCTTCCTACTCTCAGACCAGGGAGGAGAAAAGCTCAGCTTTAAGGTCACCGTGCTGCTCGCCGTCACTGTGATGCAGCTCATCCTCAATGAAATCCTGCCCTGCTCGTCCAACCGGCTCCCTCTGATAGGTAAGGCAGCTTTTTTTTTAGCACAAACTCCAATGAATGACTTCATTCATGTTGCTTCCTGTTCTCTTCAGCGGTTTACTGCATCGGGATCTTCACTCTGATGCTGCTCAGCGTCTTCGAGACGATCTTGATGATGTACCTGCTGGAGAGAGACTCCTTATCTGAAGACAGTGAGACGGACGGAGACAGAAGCCTGAAGGACCTGCTTTCAGAGATGAAGACGTGTTGTCACAGCGATCTATCTGCTGATCGAACATCTTTGACCAAAGAGGCGAGGACACAAACATGGCTGACAAATGTTAGGTCGTCATACAGTGTTGATTAATTGGCTGCTCATTAATCCCCTCTTTCAGGGAAGCAGCACCCCGCTGACGGACGTGACCATGGCCTTGGAAAAAGTCACCGATGAGCTCATGGAGATCAACAAATCAATGACTCAACTCAACAGCAGGAAGGAAAAGAAGACGCCTGGATACTGGGCCAGGAGGGTTAAATGGATCAACAGGGTTTTTGCGAGCTTGTACATCATAGCAGTCACTCTGTTTTTATATGATACCTTCTCAGTATGGCTCAAAGAGAACTAGCAGCACCAAAAACCAGAACGCATCTGAGAGAGTAAAGCATGGCATGTGCAATGTCAACACTGTCAGTTAATATGATGGGCATTGCTGAATAGTTCCTGTTTGATGGGGTAATCTGCACATTATTGACATAAAAGAAAAATAGCTGCATTATTGTAGTTTAAAGGAGCGGACAGTCTAACTCGTGATAAAATATTTAAATGTTAGTGTAATGGATGTGTGGTTCTGAGTCACATTAACTTACGCGCTCATCTATAATGCATTGTGTTTAATGCCTACTGAATGTAAAGCACAATTGTTTCTGTGGTTATATAGAGTACTGTCAGAGCATGAACAACTAAATGAAACACTACACACTATAAAACACTGCTTGTCTTGTTTTCAATTGTGTGTGTGTAAACTGAATGAATGGAAGTTTCTATGTGGGAATTAAAGACTTTTTGGAATTATTCAAACAACAACAAAAAAAATCACCTAAACTCCAACTACAGACAAAGAGGGGGAGTGAGAGTGGAGCTGAGGTGAAGCAGGAAGCTAGCGCTGTGATAGGACAACCGGCTGTCAGTCAAAGCGCTCACAAAGCCCATAA
>JAVQJX010116382.1:0-18359 GCA_036025115.1 Ambassis agassizii | reverse complement strand
ATAAAAAAAATTTTTTTTGTTTAAAATTGTAAAGTTAGAGGCTACAAAAAACTTTTTTTGTTCCCTGGTTTTTTATTTGCACCACCCCCCCCCCCCCCCCCCCCCCCCCAAGACTCTGTATTTAGCAGGCAACCACCTCCCCCTCCCTCAATAAGAAGGATCCACAGATCACCATGATCTCACCATGCAGGAGGCTCGTGCATCCACACGGTCAGGTGTTAATTTACAAGTTAACATGATGTCATTAAACTGAACTATGCACGCACCCTTCTGACAGCCCAGACTTGACCCCAACATTAGCATGAACCCCATGCTCTGTCTCCAGTTTTTTATATAAGCAGCAGGGTAAAGGTGAAAGGTGAACCACTGATTTTTCAGACCCATCCCTACTGCATGCAGCTTTAAAAAAAACAACAAAAAAAACTAAGCTTTGCAGGCATTGTTGAGCAGTAAGTGGATGCGAGAGTGTATATTGGTGTGTGTTATTAATACCTCAAAGGCTGTCAGTTGGGGGGATTTGAGCAGCTTCTTGGGTTTCAGTGTTTCTGAACTCGTAGACAAATGTCCTTACATGGCGGGTTTCTTCTCCACTTCAATGTGCTAACGACTTGGCCCCCATATTGAAGATGCCACCCCATCAAATTCCCTCTGCTGCATTGGTGCAACCTATACAATGTTGCTGCTTGAGTAAGCACATATGCACGTCCACACTTGGGTCAGCACGCGCTCAGAACAGAAGTTGGATGCAAACTAGGTGCTGAATAAAGACCAAAAACTTGTGACCTGAGTGTCACAAGAGTGTGATTTAACTCCCGAGTGAGACGAGGAAGATCTATGTGGGATGGATGACAACCACTGTCATCTACCTCAATAATATTTACAGCAGTAAAAAAAGCGTTAAACAGCCCCCACACTGCTCCATGGGGCGGTTCAGTGGTCGGTAGCAGAAGACTGTGGTTGTGCAGCATAGCTTGAAAGAATGATTTGACATGGAGGACAATCATTATGCAATGCACAGAAGCTGAGTAGAAGCATATATGTCTAAGCATACATAGGTGGGGCGGCAGTAGCTCAGTCCATAGGGCATTGAGCTGGGAAGCTGCCAGTTCGAGTCCAGCCCTTGACCCTTGTCACTGCCGAGGTGCCCTTGAGCACGGCACAGAACCCCCCACCTGCTTGTGGCGCCGGCCCCACTCCCCCTCTCCTTTATGCATGTGCATGCACATTGGTGTGGTATGTGTATGCATGAAAAAAAAAATGTATAGGAGTGACTTAAATTTCCCTCTAAGGGATCAACTAAGTATATATATATAAAAAAAATAAAAATAAAATCATCGCATCATAATGATAATAAATATGCAATAGAGGATGTGTCTATGTTCTTAGACTTTCCATCCTTCCTTTGGGTTGAAAACATGATGCAGCTCTCAGCTTTGCTTTCATGCAGTGACACAACATGCCTGTCTGTCAGCCACTCTCTGACCTTGTCCGTCCATCTGTCCGTCTGTCTACTTTAACACCATCACTGCATGCTGTGTGCCTGCCTTTCTGTCTGGTCATCTATATACAGTAACAGACAGTCTATCCTGTTTGTGTTTGACAGTTGATATGTTATTTCGTCTGTGGTTCTGAGTGATGTCATTCAGGTGCTGTGTGCCAGGGCAGAATGCCCAGGTGTCACCATGTCCACCTCCCTCCCCTCTCCTCCTCCTGCTCTGTCTGCTGTCACTGGACAGACTGGACACTTTCCACTTTGGGATTTTTGGGGATGTTTCTGTAGTGGGTCTGACTCTGTAACGTATTGTATAGACTGTTTTTGAAGATCTACATGTTATTAAGAAAAATGCAGCTGAGATGTTTGAGCCTTTTTTGCACGTTATATTGGTTATATTGATGAGTGTAAATCATGGTAATAAATGATTGATGTAAAACTGCAGCTTCAACTCTGCAAAAGTCCACTTGTTACCTAACTGTTACCCCGATCATCACACTGCTACATGCTAACATGGTCACTGGTGCAGGTGTGAGATGATATGTGGATATGTGTATGGATGCAGATGTTTAATGCAGTGCTGTAGGTCTGGTTGTACAGCGTGACCTGTGGTACTGTTGTGGTCAAAATGTGAGGTGTTTTAAATAGGCAAGCCCTGAGATTGGACTGTGGTGACTGATGGGCCACACTTTCCCTTCCTCGCTCCCTGGCTGTCTGTGCTTTTTGCGCTTGCTATGATGGATGCCCATCCCTCTGTAAATATAGCCCTACCCCAGCTAGTTAGCATGGCTGGCATGTTCCAGGCTGGTGGTCATAAGCTAAATATATATCCAAAATAAATACTTCCAGATTCAATTCTCAACTGTTGTTTAGACTGGCTGTAGCATCAATCTTAAAGTGAAAAAAAAAAAAAACATTTTGTAATGAAGCAAAGACGGTGGTTTAAATTTTGTAGAATCAAAAAGCTCAGAAAACCTCAGAGTGATAGTTTTTTTTAGAGAGAGAGAGAGTGAAGGAAAATGCTGCGGTTGTGCTACAGTCTACAGAAGCTCTGCCCAGTGCTGTGGCGACTGTGGTGGCGAGTCACTGCTGTGGTAACAAGTCATTGCCATGGTTTCCATCCAAACTCTCTGATTCTGAGT
This sequence comes from Ambassis agassizii, assembly GCA_036025115.1. NCBI lineage: Eukaryota > Metazoa > Chordata > Actinopteri > Ambassidae > Ambassis > Ambassis agassizii. Next base: position 15,725 of record JAVQJX010116382.1, on the reverse strand, counting down.
TCAAATGCACTGATACTGTGGAATGGATGTTGTGGGTGGAGAAGTGGAGAAAGCCTACCCACAGTAAGTGACGCAAGTTAAGAGACCACGATGTTATAGTGTGGCACTCATTCAGGTGTGTTTTTCTAAATGGAGACAGACAACTGTGTTTGCCGCTTTCAGTTGCCGCTTGTTACTGACAGGAGAACAATGGCAGTTCTAAAAAGGTGACCTGTCAACACAAGACACTTTATCAGATCAAACAGACATCACTGTGCACATTCACAGGGCGGGGACACTGTGCCACGATCAAATCTGTAAGCTGTTGTCTGAAAACAGACCACAGAGGTATTCAAAAGGGAGAAATCATTTTGATCTCACAAAACAAGACAACAGACTCTTTGAGTTTGGTTGAGAAGAAGCTTATCAGACTGCTGCCATCATGACCACACTGGTAGGAGGGAATCTGGCTTTGTCAGAGTTCATATTCTCTCCACTACAATAGAAGGCCTTCTCTGCCTGCTTCCACCCTGGCAGAGTTGAAACACTGCAATCATCCAAACATGTCTTCGGTTTTTCCCTTCCCCAGATATGTGTCGTGAGACCTCACTTATGAAGCCAAATACAAAACATTTTACAAGAAATGTTGGACAGCTACAGCAGTTATTTTTATTGGGGCTAAATTGTGCTTTCTGTGCCCAGTTTTTGAGCAAGGACAGTGAATATGCAGCTTTTTTTTATTTCCACACTGTATACGACCAAACCTGCATAACACTCCATACCTTTTTGACTCGTGATGTTTATTTATTTATGTCCGTTTGTACTGCATGTTTTGTCACTATCATATCAAAAAAAGCCATTTGACAAAGAGCCTTATCTGTTATCACACTGCGCCTCCACCTATCAACACAATAACAGCTCAGCACAATGCTGACTTCATGCACTGATATGAGCTGTCTCACATTCTGTGTTTCGCTGTAATCTCAAATGGAATTCATGGGCGGATGAACTGTGAATAAAAACATTAACAAACTTAATAATAGTACTTCCTGATGTCAGAATGGAAAAAACATGCGTAAAATCCCACATAACACATAACACAAAATCACATAACACCTACTGTATTTGATGCTTAAACCACAAACTACCTGCATGACAACAGAACTATTAGTTTGAGATTCCAGCAGGCGTTGTTTGTCTTATTGTACTGTTGTCATGATTACCATGATCACCAGTATCAAACCCATTATTGGATCCAATCTAAAGAGCTCGCCCCTGCAATTTAAGCTCTTAATTTGACATTGGAATGCCGGAAGTAATGCCTGTATCAGAAAGATAATGACATGTGATTATCAACTATCACATAATCTAATAATATGTTTATTCCCACTACAATATTATTTCAAAATAATTGACCAAGATCTAAAACACAATGATTTTACTTGTAACAAGTAAATACTTTGAGCTCGACACTTGTCCTGAATCCTGGACCCTGTGAGCTGACATTCTGTGGGTAAGTGCATGGAGACATTTGTGGGAGATACCCAGCTCTGGGTCCATGTGACATTGTGTTAAGATTGTGTCATCGATCTGTCTGTGGTCTCCTGTGTGGTGACGAGTGGCCTTCCAGGAAAGCAGGTCATCTTCCGGGCTCTCTGCCATTTTTGAATACAGCGCCCTTGTGTTGCAGGCAGCTCTTGTGGAACTTCTTGGGTGGAAAGCCAATCAGATCAGGGTAGCAGATGACAGGATAAAGGCTGATGTGCAGAAGGTGACACAAAGAGAAACAATACCAACTTTCTACATGAAGAGATACTTCATGTGAAGTACACTGCTTTGCTGTGGCAGTGGTAAGTGTGTGTCCTTTATTATCTGGACATTACTTCACATTATCTGTGTTAGAGGAGTTCACTCTTACTAAAATGTCAACACAGTGCCTAAAACTGTTATTCCAGGCTGCTTTGTGCTTGTTGTATTTGCCCTGCTTATAAGCTGACACATTTCACATTAGCTTCATTTACTGTTAGTGCAGCATGTTAACTTTGACCCACTTAATCAATGATTATTAAACCTGATGAACTGTACAGAGTACACGCGTATCATTCACCTCGGTTTTTTCTTGTCAGCTGATAGCACAGAACTCTGTGCCAGCTGACATGATGATGTTGTCCTTTTGTAATGCAGTAGCTGAAGTAATCTGCATGTTACTGTACTGCAGGAACCTCTTTAGAGACTAACATGTTTTGTTACACAACTTGATTTCTTTGATGACAAAAGCAGAGACAGGGGCCCCTAAGAGGAAGTATAAATATTTCTGGGCCAAACTCTAAGACTGATGTATTGTCTGTAATGTCTAATAGTTTTATTATTAAAACGTCTAATGCCCATACTTTGTGAGGCCGGGCCACCCTTGTTTGACTCATTACTTTTACCTCATCCTGAAGGAATCCGGTGACCCATGTACACCACCACCACCCCATACTAAAACTGAACATTGAACCGGAGCAAAAATGGATTCCCATGAGATTCCCTCCTGTTAATATTTACCAGACCTCTCAGCAGTTAGCTGCAGCCTAGGTGTGCTGCCTCATCTCAAAGTGTAGCGCTTTAAGAAGTGAATAGCTCACATGGCATGGTATCAATAAGAATTTAGACATGTCATCAGCTCTGAGTGATTCAGGATGGAGGCATCAAAGACCTTGTTCGAGCCAATAACTCATGTCTCTCTCTTGTTTTCACCAGCCACTTAAACACAGATACACTCAACCTCCCTCTGCTCATTCCTTCCATTCCTCATTGATCTACGGTCCAGGTCCTGTGAGGAAGAAAAGGAGGAGGACGGGTAAAGTGATCAGGCTATGACATCATTTTCTTGAGGGCTACCTCATTCTCAACGGTGGATAATGTGTTTACGTGTGTGCATGTCTATGTGTGTCTGAGTCTTGGAGACAAAGATAGACTCATACTATAAGTAACAATTTCCTCCCTAGACATGAGGGGTCCACTACCAGGACTAGACTAGTCTAGACTAATGATTTCCACTATAAATGAAAACATCTCCTTTTTTTAGACAGTTGTAACAGCAGTTGTGGCTCATGTAACATTAGTTTGGTCTATTTAGCACCTGGCTAAAATACAGAAGTCACTTTGTATGAGTCATTTAAGGTTTTATCACTCCTGCCTCATAATTACTATTACTGGGTTGAAGCAACCACAGGAGATGACGTGAAATTTGTTCAGGTAGGCAAACCACCTGGTGGAGACGGGGGTCTGTATGACACACAGTGGCACGGCGCAAGTGGAGGACTTACGACACGCAGTCGTTGTTGTGCTGTCTGCTGCTAAGCAACAAAGGTGAATGCCAGAAGGCAAGGTTTCATGTGTTCACTGGGTTCTCCTTTTCCTTATCTCTTTCTCCTCCCCTCTTTTGTTGCCTCACTCACTAGTTGGCTGTCATAATCACCACATGCTCAGACACTGCCACTAACCCCACCCACTTCCTTCAGGAAGATGACCTTTTATGGGCATGAGCTCAGGTGAGAAGAGATGTAGAGGTATATTTTTCTCATCACACTTAATTTTTTTGTTTTTTTTATTGCAAGATACTGTACAACTTTACATTTCCTGGTCACTTTCAGTTCTTCAGTTCAGACAGTGTGATTTGTGTTGGTTAACACACACACACACACACACACACACACACACACACACACACACACACACACACACACACACACACACACACACACACACACACACACACACTCATGGACAGACTGACTGGCTTTGTTAACACATCATTAGTTAACATGTTCACTTGTTATAGTAACAGCTATTATCTAATCTGCAGATGCAGAAGGACGTTCCCTGGAAAATGCCAGGAAGCACATGGTACATTTTATTCCAAAGAGCCTAAGTTATCATCACTACCAACACGGTCACTTATCATGCATTCGCCCATGCCACCTACTCTTTTTTTACATTCCTGATACCAGACAATGCAGAGAAGACTTTTCCAGTGACCAATCGGCCCTCCGGTGGGTCCACATCAAACGTGGCTCCATGGGGTCAAAATCACCCACACACTCCTGGGTGTGGTGAGGATGATGGGACTCCTGCACTGCGTGTGTCGACACGATGTGGGGTAGAAAAGTGGTCACAGAATCATAACAATAACACATAGGAAAAAGTGCAGAGCTGATGATGTCATGGTACAACATCAACATCATTTTGGGGAATGCGTCTGAGAAAAGCTGATTAACAATGATAATTATACAATATTATAATTATTAAACATTTCACAGTTCAATCAGTTATGTTTTCACTAACAGTCAAACAATCATCAATTTGCCGTGATAAACTCCATATGTAGATATACTGAAAACTTTGAAAAGTTAACTAACTAACTAAAGTTGCTTCTTGGAATAGATCCAATGTCTGTGGAAGTGTGTGTGTTTGTCTGGAAGTAATTTTGAATTAGGTGTGTCAGGAGGTTTACATAGATTAGTGTGTTCCTAAGGTGTGTCTCTAATTGTTATCCAGGTTGTGCCAGGATCATAAACTTTCGCACGAGAGGACAGTCTGGGTTCAGTTTTATATTCTATGAATGACCATTTGAGTCTAAGATCATTGCTGTTGTTTTCTTACCAGTGGCAGCATTCATATAATTTGTAATGACATATCAATGCAACACAGGCCTGCCATAGTAACGCACCCATTGTTGATAAAAGCAGTCTCTCATGCTCATATTAATACAGGCTGACTATCAGTGTGGCCGTTTCTTTCTTGAAAGGGACCACACATCCATCTCTGATGAGCAAGTCCACAATTAAAAAAAAGAAGTCAGGAATGCACAATAACAAACACATGCCACCATGAACATCAAAGACAGCAGTCAGTTAGGTCCTTCTCACAGTTTATGGGTTTACAGGTGGAAACATTAAACTCTGTCCAGCTGTGACAGGGTCTTCTCTTTTGAATCTTCCTGTACTGCTCTAATGGTCTCTGGCGCCCTCCAGTGGTGACAATGTGTTTCCAAGTCACAGACTTCAATGGCATTCTTTCAGCATATTTGATAATACTTTCTTTGTTTTGCACAATCCACAGTGGACTAAGAATTAGTTTTGAGTAAATTCCACTTCCTGTGACAGCATAACAAATGACCACATGAGAAATGAAAAATAAACACTGATGAATCATTACATCAGCTGTTGCACAGTGCCCCCTAAAGGCAAAAAGGCTTCTCTTTATCCTTTCATTCTCCCAAATAGTAGCCTTTTTTCATCACATTTTGGCAATAATTGTTTATAGATAAATGATTATTATCATGTAGAGCGCCTGCAGTGTGGAGTGGGGGCAGTGTTTGTGCATTTAACAGGTCTACACTGCTTCAATGTACAGTATTTTCTATTCCACTATTTAGTTTATTTTATTTCAATGCAAAAACCATTGATAATTTATATTGACCTCAAATTGAGTGATTGACTCTAGTAGTTAGAAAACAATTAAGTCCACGGTAAATTGTAGGATCAGATTAGCATCAAAGGTACAGGACAAACAAAAACACACAATAAAAAGATCAATGCATTTGTGACATTTTATTGTTTCATTGGGGTTAGTGTTAGTGTTGCAGACATCATGTGCACAAACTCACGCATCACATATCGGTGAAAACACAATAATAAAATAAATATGAGGTCGTTTTAAACAGTATTTTCAGTACAGTATTTTGAGATTTGATTTGAGAAATTACACACGTCAGTATAGATTTTTAGTGCCTGTGCAATACTGGTGACATTACAGTATGATGTTTTTAGCCTATATAAAAAATGTCAGGTAATAATCTTTGGAACACCTCATAGAAAAAGTCAGACTAACTTGTATTTGTAAAACTATTAAAACAACAATCATAAATCTAGATTTGTTTTCAAAGCAGCTCAGCAGAAAAATATAGCAGCAAAGAATCGCAGTCTTCAGTTGCAATGTGAAAACTCAAATAACATTACAGGCTAACATTAGACACCCCCTTTATACACTGTGTATTTTAAACCCAACAGGCTCCAGGACGGCGGCCTCTACCCTCTATTTCAAGACCTTTTCCCTCCTGTTGGGGGTAAGTTGGGGGGATGTTTGTGGTAATAGTCTGGGGGGGTTGGATTGGGGCTCGCGTTCATCCCTGTGGGGACATAATACATGCTCTCCAGGTAGCTGTGGTCCAGTGGTGGATGGTTCTGGGGCTCTGGCTTGGGTCCCTGACCAGAGGGATTCCTATAGCTGACCCCAGGCCCGCTTGGGTGCACTGATGTTGCAGCAGAGGCCTCTGGATATCGGGGTGGCTGGGGCTGAGCCTGGTGTGGGTGAGGAGGAGGAGGAGCTCCATAGGGCATGTACTGTGGGGCAGGGGCATACATGTTGGGGTTGTGGAGAGGTGGGTAGGGGGCAGCTGAAGGAGGATACAGCCCCGAGTGTGACATTGCTTGCTGAGGAATGAGAACTTCCACATACTGACCTGTCTCTGGGTCAAACAACATTTTCCTCAGTGGCTGTACAGGCACCTCAATGTAAAAATACTTTCCTGTCTCAGGATCCAGGAGAACTCTGCGGGGTGTCTGTCCATAGCTACTCTCTGAGTACAAACTGGAGCTGTCAGCCCCATATTCAGAACCATAGGATGGCCCTATGCTCTGAGGGCCACACAGGTACTGAGGGTCCATTGGAGGAAGGCCAGGAGAGTGGTTGTGGCCGGGATCACTGTAAGGAGCTGCAGCCATACCTGGAGCCTGCTGATGGGGAGATCTGTGGATGGGGGGCCGCCGAGTGTCGATGTGCTGCGGTGGTGGCAGTGGGCGGTCAGTAGGACAGGCCTGCATGAGGGAGGGGTGGGGAGGGCAGGGAGCAGGCTGGTGGAGAGGCTGGTACATCGTTGGTGGCTGATTTGGACCATGAGGACTTGATTTGGGAGAGCTGGGAAGGTAGCTCATCGGCTGAGGTTCAGGTCTGCACTGGTGGGGACGGAGAGGGGGCTGAGCTACTGGATAAGGTAGTGCCTGGCCTGGAGAGTGTGGAGGGGCTGGTGGGGTGAGATTATGGGGGCTGCGGTGATGGTGAGGTGGGGTAAGACCCGGGTGAGAGGGACAGCCAGCTGTGCAGGAGCAGGGAGGAGGACGGTTGGATAGTTGACAACGATTTGACCGTAAATCTGTGAGTGGGAGTGGACTGAAACTCTCTCTTTCATCGTAGCTGGGAGGATCGTCTGAGGCATAAAAATGAAGGTCCTGTGCCCTTTGGGAGCGATCGCTAGAGAGAGATCTGCGAAACGGCTGCTGAGTGTATCTGGGTACTTGTGTTGTGGAAACAGCAGCTGGTTGTTTTGCATAGTCTCGAGCTGTTGGTAAAGCTTGTTCATGTGGGTATGCTGCACCGGGATACGGCTCTTGGCTGTTGGGATCCACAGCAGCTTGCCTGTCTGGGTGGCTGGCTCCAGCTGAGGCAGCTACAGGGATTTGGGTTGGTACTGGGCCAGGACCTGGACCTGGAACAGAGGTTACACCCGAAGCTGTGGCTGACATTGGAACTGTAGCTGAGGTTACAGGTTTTTGTGTGTATCTGGTGCTGTGAGGGGACGCAGCTGGTTGCTGCTGCTGTCCTCTGTCATTGGCATTGGTTTCAGTGTCTGCTGATGCTGCTGACAGGTTTGACAGAGTGGAGATGGTGGTAGCTGTTGTTTTGTTGGCTGGAGGCTTGAGGCTGGACACTGCAGACACAGCTAGTTTTCTTGAATAATTTGACGTCGATGTGGAATCACTAGAAATTTTTCTGTAGATTGTTGGCGAGCTCACTACAATAGTTTGAGACCTCTCGTCACCCTGTGCCTTCACAGTTGATATCGTTGAAGGTCTCAGTGTTTCGTTTGTTCCTAAATCTGCTGGTTTAAATTTGCAACTCGGTTTAGGAGGCACTGCTGGCTTTTGAGAGTTTTTAGCTATAGATTTAACCTCAATGGTTTGAGGCGGCCTGTTGCTTCCTGCAGAGTTTGTGGGCATCTCTTGTTTAGGTGGTTCTTTAGACAGCGACTTCACCTCGATGGGCTGTGGTTTAAATCTCCGTATTGCAGGAGACCTTGGAGGAAAGGTTGGATCTAGTCTTTTCACTGCTTCAAAATCTCCCAGGTCTTTCTGTTTGGTGGGAAGTGGAGTTTGCTCCTGTGTATTCCTCTGCAGGGAAACCCCTTTTTGTTTTTCTGTGTCTTTTCCTGTAATGCTGACTCCTTCGTCTTCTCTGGTCTTCGTGGAAGCTTCTGTTGCTGCTGAGGCACCATAAGTGGAGGATGAAGAGGAGAACGTCCTCTCTCTTTGACAGTCAGTCCAGCCTCCCTCTGAAGGAGTCTGCAAAGGAATCTGCAAGCTGTTTACATGTTTACGAGGCAAACCTTTACCTCCGTCCCCCACCACTGCTCCTATGTCCGCTTGGTAGCCTTTCTCCTTTAATAACATAGACACTGAGTGGCCACCGGGGGCACTGCCCTGTGCAGTGGACCCAGGTGAAGGTGAACTAGCAGGGGCTTGAATTGGTGTTGGAATCTCCTCTTGTGCTGACGATGCAGACGTCTTTGTCTTACTTTGTGCTTCCCTTATTAATACAACAGCAGTGGACACCTCTCTTTCCTTACTGGGCATTTTAGGAAGGCTTCCCAATAAAGGAGGTTTCTTTTCTGTTCTGACCACCACAGGCTTCTCATTATCTGGCATTCCTCTCTCTTGTGTTTCTGCTCTTTCATGTTCAGATTTATCAGCATCCCCACTCACGTCATGTACCTTTAATGACTGATCCTTGTTTACTTCTGTGAAAGGTTTTGAAGACACCTGAAGTTTGTCACCTCGGCTTTCTTCATCTTTCTTAATGCATGTTGTTTTATTTTTGTCTTCTTTCCAGCACACAGCTTTGTATTCTATTTGCATTGGCTGTGAAGCAGATAGACCCTTTCCTTTGCTTGGAGGAGGAGGAGTTATCATCTTTAAATCTTTTACCTCCTCTGTCTGTTCCTCCTTCCAGAACTCCTCTTCTCTTTCCTCCTTCCTCATCTCCTCCTGCACAGCTGTCTCCTCCTCTGCTATGGCTTCCTCTGTCCTTTCCTCACTCAAAATGTCCGTCCTTTCTTCATTCACATTTACAGCAGAAGCTGCCTTGAAGGACAGATTATATGTATTTTTTACAAGCCGCCTCACATCTCTGACTTTGTGAATATGGGCCTTAACTTTGTTATCCTCGCTCTCTTCTTGCTCCTTTTTTGTATCTGTACCAATCTCTATATTTTCCTCCTTTTCTCTGCCATCTGGTGAAGAAGAAGCCGGTTTGCTTTCTGCTTCAGGGGTGAGGCAGACGTTTAGAGAGGCTTTCTTTTTCTCCGCAGCTTTTACCGTAACGTCCTGTGTTTTTGACATGTAGACGCCCTTGTCACCCTGAAGTTGCAGTTGTTTATGGTCCTCTGTGTTTTCACATTCCTGGTCTCTGTTTGTCATCCCAGCCTCCATGCTGCTGGATCCAGTGGCAGAAGGAGCCGTCGTGTGCTCAGCAGTGGCATTTGCTGAGTCACCTCCCTCCCTTTCGTATTTTTTGCTGTCATCTGCTTGTCCAGTTCTCTGCTGTTTACTGTCAAACGGCACCTTCAGTTCTGATCTTATTTCAGATCTTAACGGGGTTACATTCCTGCTTTGAGAATCAGCCTCCTCACTGTCAGTCTGTGAGAAGTTAACACTTCTGCTACTGCTGGATGAACTTGGCCTGTTACAGGATCTCACTCCAAAGCTTTTGGGTGGTTTGCTTTCTTCCTTTGTGCACGGCTCCCCTCTCACAGGAAGACCCTCAGATGGCAAACTATAATCTGACTGAAGACTGGAACTTAGATTGTATGCATCAGCTTTTGTTGCTGCACTCTCTGTTGGTGGGCTCCTCTCCTCAAAAGTAGGGCTCACCTCCTCACCTGCTTGCTGATCTGGTTGTTTGTCAACACTTTGCATCTTCTTGGACAGAACACTTTTAATAAGGCAGGTAGCCATCTTGGTTTTAGTGCATGTTTCATCCATAGAGGCAGATTTCTGGAGTTTGGATTTTCTTTCATTTTGTTGGTTGGGCTCAGGGCTAACCTGAGTAGGGTAGCATTCTTGCATTGCTGCTGGTGTGCTGTGTTGTCTCATGAGTGTCCCCCTGGAGTGAGTCTCTTGAGAGGGACTTTCCACCATCACAGGTAACCCAGGACTGCTATTTTCACTGCTCTCATCCTGCTTCCCTTCAGCGTTATCCTTTCTCTTCAGCTGGATCTGTCTCTTTGGCACACCTCTTCTCACCTTCCTGCAGTCCTCTCTCTCTACGGCCACATCAACACATTCAAAGCTGCCCAACTCATAACACCTAGCTGGATCAAGGCCATCTGGAAAGTATGCAGGAGGTTGCTGGAAAGAGAGTTCATCATGGTCCAGCTTTGGTGCAGATCCTCTGAAGTCAGCATAGGCCAGCCAGGCAGCATTGACCCCAGCTGGGCTCTCTTGGGTAGATGGTTGAGAAATGTTTGTAGATGAACGGTGGCTTGAGTTGTACATGTCAAGGTAGTCCACGTCAGGGCTTGACAAACTGTGGAAAGCCAAGTCTGTAAACCATTTCACCTCATTGTCTGCCTCATCCAGTTCACTCCCCATGCTGGAGCTGGAACTCTGACAGGGCCTGTTTGCGACCACGCATCCAGGAGCGGTGTTCTTGTTCTGGGATGCCGTGTGTTGGAGCCGTCGACTGGCACTACCTCCCCTGGTGTCTTGTTGAGAGACAAGTCTGTGGTGTTGCTGTAGCTGTCTTGGGGTAAGCAAGCTCTCTGAATAGGAATGCACTGTTGGCAGTCCCTGACGGGTCTCTCTGCTTGTGGGAGCTGCACTGCGACTCATAGGTCCTTTTCTATTCCTGGCACTGAATGACAGCTCAACCTGTTCCCCTCTGTAACTGGCGTCCCCCTGCCACCCCTCCCCCCTTTCTGTAACCCGCTCCGCCCTCTTTCTCTCTCTTTCCATCTCCCGGTCCCTTTGCCTCTTCCTGTCTACCTCTCTCTGCTGCTCCAGCAGCATTTCCCTTTCCATCTCCAGTTGCCTTCCTTGCCTGACCCAGTGGGCCTGGCTATTATTGTCAGCTGCATAGGGGCTTTCCCTGTTTGTCACCGCTTTCTTTAAATTACCACTTGGTGGAGATGTTACAACCTGAGAGGGGCTGTGGCTTCTGTTCTGCCACTGTCTGTATGGCTTTTCTGGAGCTATGATGTGGACAGGTGTAAACCTGGTGAGTGGTGGAGACGGCGTCCGTCTTCTGCTTACATGCCGTGACATGTCCTCTGTGGACCGCTCTCTGTTTTCACGTCTAACCTTGGATGTCAGCTGTTTTCTTGAGCTTGCAGGTGTAAAAGTTGATTTTAATAAGTTACTGTTTTCAGAAGTCAGGGAGTAATTAGTGAATTGAGGCTGGTGGGTTTCTAGTCTTTGCACAGGAGAGATGGGTGTGGTTCTGTGCACAGGGGAAATGTTTGGACTTTTGACAACCTTAGAGACAACAAGATTAGGGGATGGAGACTTGATTTCAGTGTCTTCTTTCTGGAAAAATGGAGGGCAAACCTCTTGCCTGTCTTCCGAGAGGGAAGCTACACTTGATATATCCTGAAAGGCTTCTTGCTTTGGGAGTTTCTCCCTCTCTGTGCTTTGTTGTCTCAGCAAGCTGTCCTCCTTTGTAAAAACAGGTGAAATAGAAACAGGTGGACAAACTACCACCACTGGTGAAGAGCTTTTGATTTCAATTGTTTTGTCTCTCCTATCTAATTGGAAAGGAGACACACTGTCGTTTTCCAAAACTATGGGCAACTGTGTTTCTGCAGTGTCAAGTGAAGAGGACTCTATTTCAACCTCAGGCGTTTTTCTTACAGGAGAAACGGGTTGAGGATTCTGAGGGTTGTACTCTGTGGAGAGGGATGCAGGTGAACACTGATATCTCTGCTGAGGAAAACAGGCAGCAGGTGATGGATCTCTGCTTGAGTGATGTGATGATGGACTTTGAGGTGAGGGGGTTTGATATCTTGGCTCAGGGCTTTGGTACCTGTGCTGAGCTATTTCAGACTGGGGGCCTGATGTGTGAGGCGAGTCTCGTGGTGTACCTGTGCTCTCTATACTGTTGCGACTTGGGGTAAGACTCCTTGGTTCAGAGGACATAAGGGTCCCGTCTGGGTCTGGAGAGGACAGATGAGCTAGTTCGGGAAAAGGAGGAGAGTCCCTGTCCTCAGGCTGAACAACAGAATAGGAAATCCCTGTGATATGAGGAGAGGAGGTGAGGCTTCGTGATGAAGCAGAGCGAGGCTGTAGAAGAGGAGAGGCTGAAGGTGTCCTCAAATTAGAGGACTGCTCTTTCCTCCTGACTTCAGGTGAGGATGCCGTAATCCTGATTTCAGGTGAGGGAGTAGTATGCCTGTGCTCTATGGGAGTGCAGCTCTCCCTTACTCCAGGTGATGGAGATAAACTATAGGTCACCACAGGTGAGGACACTGGGGTCCTGACTTGACAAAATGTTGAATTGTGTCTGACTTCAGATGAGGGGTCAGGAGATGGAGTTCTTGTCTCAGATTTGGCTGAAGAAACAGCACTGAGTTGGCTAGGTGAGGGAGCTGTGCTTCTCAATTCAGGCTCCACGGCCTCAGGGGATGTCGCTTTTGAAATAACAGGTGAGGGGTGTGTGTATCGGGGGACAGGTGAAGGAACAGTGCTGTCTAGTTCAGTGCCTTGGGTCTGAAGAGTAGCTGTGGTGTCTCTTTCTCCAGGAGCGGGATCTGAAACCAGCTCAGGTGTGTGTGTGTAATCTTTTAGTTCAGGTGTGGAGCCTCTGCTTAACAGATCAGGTAGAGACACCCTCCCTCTGAGTTCAGTGAAAGGTGATGATGCTCGACTGTTGCAGGATGAGTTATTTCTAGGCTCAGGAGAGACCAGTGTTTCTCTGGACTGAGATAATAAATCTGTACTACACGGTGAGGGTGCAGGGGATGAAATGACTGCTGCGGAATCAAAAGTAGATTCGGTAAAATCCTGTGAAACGTCTTCCAATGTGATCTCAGGTGATGGACTGCTGATTTGATTTACGTGGTTGAACTCAGGTGAGTCTCTTGCTGCTCTTTCCTCAGGTAAAACTGATTCAGAGGAGGATGAGCTGACACAATGTCTTAGCTCTGTAGAGTCCCTTACAGGCTGATGTGAGGAGCTGTTACGACTGTCTTTGAACAACAGACTTTGTTCGACTTCTGAATGTTCCTGTTTTAGATCAGGTGATACTGGTGAATGTCTATTATGAACTGAGGAAGAGGACAGGGAGGACAGTCTTCCCTGTGAACTGAGGGTATATGGGCTGTTGTGTCCTGGAGAGGGGGTCCTCTCTACAGTTTTGGTGACTTGAGATGTTGGGCTTACTGAAGCAATCTGAGTTACAGGTGAATCACCTTTTGGCTCTAAATTGGTTCTACTGTCCTCAAACTCTTCTGGAAGTCCTGAGCTTGGCCCCTGTCCCTCTGATAGAGTCCTCCCCAGATGCTCTGTCTGCAACAGGGGACTGGAGATCCTCTCTCTTGAATCTTCAAAACCTTCTTCTCCTTCACTGGAACCAGGTGCAGTGTGATAAGAGCCAGAGGAATCGTTCAGATCATCTGCCACAGGTGATGCAGCAGCCGTCCCATCTAGCTCCCTCTGAGGAGGGACAAAAGCCCCTACAGCTGGGCTGCTTGAAAGGGACGTTGACTCACAGTCGTCTCCAAAAATGTCACACAGGCAGGTGGTCTCAGAGATGGCACTGCGTTGTGTAGGGACGTTGATAATGTCAAAGATTTCAACGTGGTTGGGGGTACCGTCACGATGGCACAGAGAAAAGGTGCGGGGCGCACTGCGCAGGAAGGAGTAGCTGTCCCCCTGGAGAGTCCAGCTGTCCATTGCTAGTCCACAAGCTCCAAAGTTTTACTGTGGCCAGTCCAGTGTGCTCCTCTAGTCTGCTCTGGGCTCTGCTCCTGGACTAGAAATAGGATATGGTAATCTGGAGAGTGCATAGCTCATTCATGTACAGTATATAATAAGCAGCATTTAGTTAAAAGTCACAAACTGCAATTTTAGTGCATAAAACAGCAGGATTTCTGTTTTATTAGTATGTTTACATAGCTAATTCATTTCCAACCTACATGTTAAAATGCTAAAAATACATGCAGCAAAGCTTTTCTTAACACACAGCACCAGACAACTTAATTAATCCAAGAGTGTGGTGTACACATGCTCAAAATCTCACAATTTCATTCAGATTTAAGTACATTTCAAAGATTAATTAAAGTTATATGTATAAAGTGTAGTGTAGCTTTCGGTGTTGCCTATGAATTAGTATGTGGTATTGACAGTGGATTGTACTGTACCTTTGGCCACTGATGAAACTTTCCCAATGACATCAAGATCCTCTGTGTTGCAATATCTGCACCTCATCCAACAGACTGTCTCCTAAATCCACAATCCAGGGCTGAGCAGCTCTGTACAGCTCAGCCTGCCAGTGCCGCACTGACTAGACAACTTCAGAATGTCAAAGGCACTTCCATCAGCCTCGAATAGAAGAAGTAAAGAGGGCCATCTCACTCAGACACATTACATCCGCTAATACTCATTTCTATTTCTGCCCCTCCCTTCTGAACTGGCATCAGGGAAAGCACTTACTGCATCTAACCTGGATCTTTTTTCTTCTGCAGACTGGCTTTTGGTTAGGCATTGGCTTTCCTCTATGAACTGGACTGGGGTGCAATGCAAGGGTGGGTGGGTTTATAGTTAGCAGCAGATGCTGATCCGGCCAGGATGGACGAGTGCGCCTGGAATCTGACACTTAGAGCCAGCTCAGTCACAGGGCTCCACTAAATATAGACCTATACTATCAGGGCCAGATAGCCATTAGCTTTAGCTGTTTGCCTGGGTATGTTGGTGGAAAAAAAGGGAAAATACAGAGCTTGAAGTACAATGCAGACATTGTTCACTTGGCCACAACATATGAGACTGATATGATTATATACTGAGGATCTCATCATCACCTCTGCATATGTTTATATACATGTCTGTATGAAAGTGTAGCTGGGGGAACAGGTCAAAGGTTAGAACAGACCACCCCACTTTAACAGCTCTCATGCAGAACTCCTGTTACCGAAGGTGCTCTCTCAGGGTCACATTTTCACTTTAATGTCAGACTCTTTTAGTTTAAAAATCACATGCGAGCTTTGCATCATACAACACAACAAATGGTCATTCAAAAGTCTTACTGTACTGGACTGTAATGTTGCTGCCAGCAGTGCCCTCAAAGCGGCTGTCCAGACATGTTTGGTGGTAGTGAGTCTGGATAAGCTGTCTGTCCCTAACATAATACCTCATGAGATTACAATTCATTCTCAGTCATTCAGGGCAAACTAGTGGAAGATATTGGATTACACACATAACTGTGGTATCAGTGGTATGTAGGAGAGTCGTGAGTTACAAATTTAGAACACACAAAATATGATAGCCACAGGTACAGGTTAAATGGTTTACATTGTAATTAACCTGCAACCTAGTACATGGTTGCTGACTTTCCAGCTGCCATCCTGATTTAGTAGTAGTATTTAGTCACATTCTATTTTTCATTATTTTCTATCTTGTTTACTTGATTTGAACTCTGAACTTGATGTTGTACAA